>JBBMOE010000032.1:561737-634957 GCA_037975065.1 Chaetodon trifasciatus | reverse complement strand
TGTGTGTGTGTGTGTGTGTGTGTGTGTGTGTGTGTGTGTGTGTGTGTGTGTGTGTGTGTTGCAGGGCTTCCTCCCACCCCGGTTCAGCTGCTGTATCCTGTATCTCGCTTCAGCAACGTGAAGTCACTACAACATCTCTGTCGCTTCTGTATCAGACAAATCGTCCGCATCGACCACATCCAGGAGCTTCCACTGCCCAGGTACTCAAGTCATGTGATCATGTAAATAGCCACCTGCTGAAATATACACCTGTTGTACCATAAACAATAACACAATAAACACACAAAACTTTTTTAAAAGTAAGTTTTCTCAGGATTTCCAAGATGTCATCCAAAGTTTGTCCTCTTTGGTGTCAAAGCGACTTTGGCCTTGTCTGTGAGATTATGGGATGAGAGGGGTGGACACACAGTGGGCCTGCTGTTATGCTTACAATTATGCATAAAATTACCCTAAGGAGAAATTGTTTGTACTCAGAGCTCCATGGTTGTAATGATTGGTGGTGTGGCTATGCAAAATTAGCCCCATGCTACCACTTTAGCATATACAATGCTGAGTGACGGCCTCATCCTTTGGTTTTCTTTCCAGACCACTAATATCCTACCTGAGTAAGTTTTATTACTACGACCCAGAGGAGGAGATGTACCTGTCAATCAAGAGCATCCGGAGGGTGGTGGGAGCAGAGCAAGAGGCTGAGTCGCAGACGTAGCAGCAGAGATCTTCTCAGCTCCAGTGAGTGTGGATCTGCTACTGTCGCCTGACCTCGTGGGAAAGCAGGAGTGGTTATGGCTGTTCTGAACAGCCACACTGTGGCTGGTTGTCATAGAGACAGAGGAGAAGGCAAAGCTTTTTTGTGACTCTAAATTGGTTTTGATCCTTGAGTTGCTTGTAAAAACTCGAAGAGAATCCTGCATCTCTAAAGCAGGGTTTTATGAAGCCAACCAAGCAAGTGCATCTTCAGTAAAGGCAATAAAAAACAGCAATGGTTTAGAATAAAATATGCAAAAGGGACTGTAGTATATTGTACTCTAGAATTAATCACTTTAATTTCCGGTTTTATGTTTTCCTCTGAAATTTGCATATATTTTCTAATATATCTGATAAGATGTGAATGCAGCCTCATCCTAACTTGTCTTGAAACCTGTATCTCTGCCTAGGTTTCTGTATGGAGGACTGATCTGTTCTGGTCTGCCAGCATCAGCCAATCAGAGTCCCTGGAAATGTGTGTGTCCAGTTGGACTTGGATGGACCCGCCTGTCTCTTGATTTGGACTCACACAAAGAGAGACAAGTGTTTGCAGTTGGATGGTGGGAAAACTGTCATTGAGAAGTTCAGATGCGGAGGACTCAGCCTCGTCTTCAGAGGGACTGCACAGATGTTCTCACCTGCAAAACATGTTGGTTTGAAACAGAAAGTAAATTATGAACTTCATTTGCAATTTTCCTGAACTTGCTGAACTGGACTTTTAAAACACAATGCACTGGTCAATTTGTACAACTGTTGTTTGCTGCCGTTTCCTTGTTTTTCCCTCCAGTCTGTCAAAATGAGGGTTTTTGGATTAAAAGTTGCCCTCAGGACAGATATACACACAGAGGCAGGGCAATCACTGAGCCTTCAGACAGTGAGGTGTTAAAGAGAAACAGGCCACCATGTTGGAGGACCTAGAATCTTCCATTGGATAACCTGATTGCAAAGAAACAACATTTCAATGTTAGCTGCAGTGCTAATATAATGCTCATAAATTAGACACAAAATGAATTTAAAATTGGATTGAAAACTCGGTTTTGTTTTACCAGAGGTGCTTGTTACGTGGACAGATTTAAAGGAACACAACTTCTCAGCTAGAAGTTTACTTGTTTTTTGACTAAAGTATAAACATCTCAGCATTTGAATGTTCTGAGTTTTTAGCCTGATGATCAGAATGAATATTCAGTTCTTTCGATTTACATAATTTATGCGTCGTCCACAGGTATTTTTTAAAACATAGCTTTTCCTCTACATTTTGGTAATTGTCCACAGACACAGTTTGTTTTCAGGTCACTGAAAATGGACCTTTTGGAAAACTCCTTCCAGGGTGAAGAAGTTTGGAAACTTCATTTGCAGTGTTGATGTGTAGACATGGAAAGCAGAGTTTTTGGCCTGTGACCACAGAGTGTTCGCCGTTATCGCCTTTGTTTATATGAGGTGATATTTCACGTAATAGTGGACATGGCTGAAATAGTGCTGGTGCTAACAGGACTTTATATATTTATGCATAAATGCACAGTTACTCTTATTCTTTTATTGCGAAACAGAGATGTCACAATGTCTCCTGAAGTCACTGCTACATAATCCATCACTCCCATGACACGGACCCTGCCACCAGTGTTGCTGCTTTTGGACAAGCCCTGGTCGGACCTCTAGCTGCAGGTGGCCTAACAGTAATAGCTTTTATCAGGCTTCTGATTGGCCAACATGCCTTTATGGTTAGGGTTAAATTGGCACCTGTTGGTAGTGCTCTGTTTGTCTTTTTGCACTTACATTAGGACAGAGATTTTTTTAAAACAGTGCTTGCGGGATTTTTTTGGAGAACGAAGGAAGAAAAAGCCTGTTTGAAAAATACTCATGTATGTCTGGACTAGACATTAGTCTGACGTTGTCAACCCTGGGATTGACTGGCGACCTATCCAGAAGTGCAAGTTTGACCCCACGTGTGACAATAGTTTTATTCCCTCTATTATTTCATGTCGACTCAACCGCAGTCGTGTCCCTCTTTGTTCCTACAGTGATTTACAAATGTCACTGGTTTGAATGACAATCACAGTCTCCAGCATCACCTTGTTTAACAGGTCGTCTTTAACTGATCAGGTCACAGACATCTGGCGTTGTGCTTGCCAGGAAAAAGTAGCGCTGCTTTCTTTTGTGCACTCCTCTGACATGGTGGATTGTACCTTTGTTGTACATTCAATGGACAAAAACTCACAATATCAGACCTCTCTTCAGTGGGTACTGGTAGGTCACGGTCATCCGTGTTGTGGGTACAGTGTAACAGCGTCCTGCTGCTTTATGTTTCTCGAAAAAGGGAAAAATTCCACCTTCCGTTAGATATCAGTTTCGGATTTCATTGCAGGTAATATTAGTGGTCGTGATTCCTACGCATCCCAGAATGCCTCAAACCAACCTTTAGATAAGGATGTTTAAAATTATATGACCATTGCTAGCTTGCTGCAGCGTTGAGTTGTATTGCATTGTGGTCTGTGGAGGCTCTTGGTGGTAGGTAATTTGGTGTCTGTTGCTCTTACACGACATTATTTCACTACATATAGTTGCTGTTTACATTTGGACAGGAATAGAGAAAAATAAACCAAAGAAGAAGTGATCTCTAGAAATGCAATTTACAATACAAGCAGCTGATTTTAACTGTTTTATTCCACATAGCTCATTGGAATTGAAAGCAAAAGAATGCAAAAATGTTGCTTATCTTTAACGTTAAAATGACAGAAATTTTCTTTTTCTTGAGGGTCTACTATATGTTTCAGCATCAGGTCCTTATGATTAATTAATGCACTTATGCTGTCCTAGAAAATAAAAATAACAGAGACAAGTTTTGTAAATAAAGAGAAAACTAATGTGGAGTTTATCTGCATAAGCATAACAATTTTGTGAATTAGTTACTGTTCTGGGAGTTTATGAGCTGGGTGTGAGGTTATATTCATATGCCTCATTTTTCCTCACAGTGCCCTGCCTCAAAGTGTGTATATCTGCCATGACTCGTCTCTACCCGTCAGTTTTATTTGTTGAAATGCCCAGGTGTATTTTGCTCATTCTATTTCTCAGAACCCTGAAGCTGGCTACTGGCTCAGCGTTTTCAGTAAAAAAGAAGAAAAATAAACATTGGTGAGTGGCATCATTTTTCTATTTGAACGTTATTCTATGCTTGTTGAAAAGAAATCGTCTGGAAAGTATGAAAATGTTTCAAGTTTCATTGTTACATTATATTAATAACCCTTATCACTGAAAGAAAATGTAAGAAAATAAAGATTTAGACAGGTCTCACTGAGGCCGTAACCAGGATTTTAGAAATGTTGAGGTCACTAAGGTGTCCACGCTGAAAGCTCCCCTTGCATTTTTCTTCAGAACACGAAAACTATGTATGTGCTAACCCAAGTGCCAGCCTTTCAGAGCCCTTCACAACAATAAATCAACATAAGGTCCAACTTTTAAGCTTTCAACCACATCACATAGCCTCGCTCGGTAGATGGAGCTGCTCAGTTGTCATGGAGATGGCTTGCTGTTATCATGTGACTAATGGATGGATGAACAGTTTTCAGCGTTGGGGCAATGACTTTCTCAGATACTCATATGTGGTTTACAATGTTTATTTAGCCGAAAGTGTAGGAATACTTACTCATTTGGAGATACAGTAAATATTGAATCCTTGCTCCATTTATCGGCCTAAAAATACAGACTTTTGCATATATTTAATCTAAACTGGTACTATTGGAATCTGTTTTTAAAATATCCACCAATATGAAATGTAGATTACTAAAATGCTATAAACCCAGAGATATTTGGTTTACTATCACGATTCTAACAGCCAGCACTCTTCTGGAAAGACTTTCCACAACATTTTGGAGTGTTTCTGTGGAAATTTGTGCCCATTCAGCCAAAAGAACATTTGTTAGGTCAGGCACTGATTTTGGATGAGATGGCCTGGCTCGCAATCGGTATTCCAAGTCCTCCCAAAGGTGTTCAGTGGGGTTGAGGTCGGGGCTCTGTGCACGCCAACTGAGTTACTCCACACCAAACTCATCTAACGTGGATTTATGAACCTCACTTTGCGCAAAGTTAAAAGCATCCAGTTTGCTAAAATGTCTTTGGATTCTGTAGCCTTAAGAAGATCCTTCAGTGGAACTAAGGGGCCTCACCTAAACCCTGAAGAACAACCAGGAAGGTCCTGACACTCAGGTAGTGTTGACCCTGCTCTGTGAGTTTGCAAGGTCACACTAATATCACTTATGGTTGACGGGGAAGATCTAGAAGGTCAGATGTTAAATGAATTGAACTGTGGCAAAGGTGGCATCCTAAGACAGTGACAAGTTTAAAGTCACTGATCTCTTTAAGAGCTGTTCTGTTTTTTTGCCTTTATTGGAGAGTTCTGCTAAAGAGAGACAGAAAAAGAGGACAGGGAGAGGGTAGCCTGGTTGGAACTGAACCTGAGTCACTGCAGTAAGGACGCAGCTTCACCAGGTGAGTTACACAGCCAGTCCTAAAACTTTGTCGATGGAGCTTCACAGCTAAGTGCTGGAATTTATGCACCTGTTTGCAGTGGGTGTGGCTGAAACACCTGAACTCAAGAGTTAGTAGGGCTGTTCACTGAAAACCTTTTTGGCATAATATGCCAAATAATATGTCAGGTATCATTGAAGACAATGACTTAAATGATAAATTGATTAGCAGACTTGTAGCTGATTAATTTTCTGTCAGTCGACTCAATCAATTAATTGACTAACCATTTTACCTATAGTCTGCTTCAGGTTTACTTTTCAGGCAAAAGCAAGTAAATGCAACACACTATTTAGCAGTCAGCATGGAGACGGATGTACGACATTATGAATGCAGCTATGGCAGTTAACACTGTAAAGATGCCTCCCAGTTTGTGGTGGAGGTGTCACAGCATACAAAGTGTTTAATTTTTTAACATCAGCTATTCACTTTGAAATGTTTAGGGCCTAAAACTGTCCAGCTAATGCTTTGGCTCTCTCATGAAGCCTGTTAAGTGAAAAAAGTGAGATATCCCAGTTAAATTATGCAGCTCTTTCTCTCTGAGGCTCTCCACAGAGGTGCCTGGGGAGAAGGTGATAGACAGTATCTGCATCCTCCACCGCCAACTACAGCACTCTTGAGCTGGAGAGGGAGACAGTGCTTTAGCTAAAAGCAGGACTCTTGTTTCCCAAGCACTTTAAAAACCCCTTGCAGTGACGCAGGGAGAGGATGGACTCTGGAGAAACAGAGACGACTGGATGTGAATAAGGTCAAGTGCGCTCTTTGGGAAAAGCCTTTATGAAAAGGGCCACATACATTGTGGATGTAAAAGGAGTCGCAGGGAGTGATACAATGAAAAAGAGGGACAGCTCGTCGTTACCTACATGTTGCTCAAAAGTGCTGCAGGCCAGTTTAGTGGATGCAGATGCTGGATCAGACTAACAGCCACGATGGAACGTTTCCTCTACAGGGTGAAAGGCCTGCGGTGGAAAAGCTGGGATCATGTCAGTCTTTGGGTTGTGGTCAAACACCAAACCAAACAGACAAGTAGCAAGTATTCAGTGTTTAAATGTGGTTTGAGTCCAAGTGACCAGAGTGAGTTTGACTAATCTATGCAAAAAAGGACAACAAAAGGCGCTGTTTCTTCTTCTCCTTTTCTTTGGTTTATGTATTGACTAAATACAAAAATGAATATAAATTTGTGTGGCACAATTCAGGTTTCTTTCCTTATTTCCTCCCCCTCAAATTTATCTCATGACCCTTTAGAGGGGGTCCCAAGGTGGAAACCACTGGACTATACAAACAGTACATAAAGTTGTTACTATCAAACTAGCCTCATGTTGACCAATTACAATTATGCATCAGTAACAGTGAAACTAATATGATATATCAGTCTAATATATCAGTCACAGGGGACAGTTTCTGCAGAACAAATACTTTTTGTTTGTACATTTGCTCATACTTTTACTTTAGTAGGATTTTAAATGTAGCACTTTTACTTGTAATAGAGTATTTTTACAATATGGTATTGGTACTTACTGCTGAGGGATCTGACTACTTCCTCCACCACTATGAATTTGTGGACCATTAAAACCATTGGAGATAGTTTAGATGTTAAAAGGTTGATGCTTTCATTATGAGCATCACTTTTCACATCAGTATATTATACAGTGTAATAATCAGTAAGGCTGCACATCAGAGCATTTGTTTTCACTTAACTGCCAAATCCACTTTTGGACCAGCTGTTATCACACATGCATAGTGATAAATACAAGGTTAAAAACATTTTAGGGTCAAGCTACAACCTGTTTCAGGATTCAATATCTTGCAAACCATACATGTTTGAAGGTGTCACTAGTATGAAATAAACCTTTATAAGAACAGCCAGGTATGTCTATCTTACTACAGTCATTGAGAAGTCATCATTAAGAAATATAGTGTATCATGTCCACAGCCACAGCTTTAAAATAAACTTATAATCCGTTTACACTGGCTTAGTACAGTCTGTGTCAACCCACAGAACGGTCTGCTTGTCATAATGAAGCATGGTGCAATTTAAACAGGTCACACAACAGCGACTTACAGCTCATTGATCAACACGGTTGTCATTCTTATTTTGACCGAACTGCCCCTCGATACTCACATTGGTCGGTGGGGACGTCAGTGAAATCGTATTCTTGTTGTTATAGGACCCTAGCTTGTTCGAGGTGTAACCTTCGGAAACGCCCCTACCGAGCTCAATTTCGACATTCTATTGGTCAATCCGTCATCCATCGACTGACGTACAAAAATATCACGCCATGAGTGGCTTAATCGAATATCAATCACACAGACACCTCAAGGTAATTGGTCAGCTAGGCCGTCGTTCAACGGTCCATTGTCCGTGGATTGGTGCAGCAGCGCGGGCGGATTCCTCCATGGGCTCGGTCTTCAAGGCTCGCGGAGAGCGAATGTCGTCATGAGCGGTGGGTAGGAATTAAAACATTGATGTTTATATTACATTCTACTTCGTAAAACATTGCATTTTTATTGAGCGGAAAAGCACTGGACATAATGTGGTACGAATAAGTATTTTTAGGGGGATTCGGGCAGTTGTGTGAATCAAAATAAGCAATGCACTTCCGGAAAAGGGCTGCCTTTTTCCTAACGTTATCAAAGAGAGTTTGACTTGCTAGCTACGCGTCAGCTAGCCAAAATATGCTAGTGTAAGCTATGTAGCGGGTCCTTTACTTGTTTCCAAATCTGGCCTTGCAATTCCCCCACCCATCCTTCACACAATAAAATAGAGTTATTTAGACGGTGCAGGTAATAGTCCCATCTTGGTTCGCTTTGTTGTAACTAAGCTGCACACGGACCAAATCAGCTTAAGCTAGCTGCTAGCCACTTCACCCTGCTCCGGTTAGTCGCTATTACTAGTTAGCTAGTTCGCTAATGTTAGCTGGTTGTCCACAGCAAACCATACCTACACTATGTGTTTGACGGCGGGGCTATTTTGAGGCCGCACAGTTTTTTTTTCTGTGAGTATTATTGGCAGGGCTTAAAGACACACTCTCAGAAATGGTGGTTGTAAAATTGCTAAAGCAGTGTTCATTGTTGTGAAGCCGTCTACTTAGTGCAGCAGCACAGTAATCACCCATCCACGTTGATATATCCAAAAAGGTTTCTTAGCCAAGAGAGATTAGTGGCTCAGCAAGATGGAATATCCTCGTGTGGAAGTTTTTTTGGTTTGACAGTGAAGTTTATGATCCACAGCTGAATTTATAATACTTTCCCATTATGCAGGCAGGCAGCACTAACAGCAGAAAGTGTTCTTGTGCGGTTTGCTCTCCAGCAGCCACAACACAGAAGTTGAGTTTATCTTCTGTGTAAAGTTCAGTCTTGACAGAGTAGAGTGCAGAATTAGGTAGTTAATATTGAGGGTGAGAGTCTTGTATTTTAGACAACTTTCTCATAACATGTAACAACTTTTGTCTTTTTGATGATTTGCATTTGACTGCGGTTGTAATGAAGTCCCACTTTATGGCTTTCATGCATTACTGTTATAAAAACATAAAGCTAGATCAAAAGGTTTTAGGTTGTTTTCCAAGTCGCCTCAATTTCCTAGTCCAGAAAAAGATGGTGACTTGGAGTGACATGTCCTTGCACAGTTTGTACAGACTTAACCAAGACTTGAATGTATTATCATCAATTATATTTGTCTAAACTCATGTTGCTTTCTATTACTTAACATTTTCATTCTAAATAACATTCATTGTGAATGAAGCTAAACCATTTTTCATCCTATTGTCAAGGGAGCCTTGAGGATTCTGAAAATACTTCACAACACACAAAGTGTTGTTAAACTATGTTGTGGGCATAGTGGACATTTTTATACATTGCAAAGCATTTATTTTTCCAAAAAACAAAACAAAAAAGCAAATGCTTGTAGTGTGACTCAAACATAATGGGGATATTTAGGAGGTGCAGACTGCCTTACTTTAATGTTCATCAGTGCATGGATGGTATCAGCATCTCTTGCAGTTAGAGTAGATCTGCAATGAATCAGTCCTTTCTTACCAGCCTGTGCACTTCTCACTACTATTGCCAGTTGCCAGAAGAGTACTCTGTGGCTGTCATGTGGTTATGTGTTGGCTGCTGTTGTTCAAGTGCTTGCCCGCCGACATGCCTTGAGCTCAACTAAATTCTCAAATACTGCAAATATTCATATTTCAGTTTATTTTACACATTCATGAATGCTGACAGCTGTTGACGAAGACCTGAAAATACCCCACAAGCACTACTGGCTCATGAAACCACAAATGAAAAGGAGGAGGCAACAACTGACACAGGCTGCCTGTCTGCCTTTTGCACTTGAAGTGATTTCAGGGCTTATGTTTTTATAACCCTGTGATTGTATTTTGTGTAGAGACTGTATTGCATTTCAGGCAATAATGACCAGTGGGTTGCACAGTGCAAATCATGAGTGGACCACTTTACCCGGAGCAATTCTGTTTGACAATAACAGCCTCAGCCTATTTTGGCCATTAGGCAGCATTGCCTGGTACTCAAGATTTACCCTGCTCTTAAACTATTGGGCAGCCTGCCCTAAATGTACTTATGCTGGCTGTCTTAACATAAATATAATAAGCTCAATACATTTTCTCTTTTCCTCATGTAGTGTTTTTGACTGCAGTCCAGTAGTGTATATCTTTGCTTCGGTAACATCTGAATCAGTGCCAGTAACTTGCTGTTTGTTTGTCAAATATATTTGTGCTTGTACTTTTCAAGGTCCAGACGTAACAGCTGTCATGGTCTGTAGCTAACTACATGAAAACCGCCTTGCTAGATGTTTTGTGAAGAATGTGTCAGGGTGTACTTTAAATGAGCTTTTGCAGGGGATCAAAATGCTGAGCTGTCTTGAAAATGTTAACAACACAATTTGTTGGCCTTGAGAGTAAACGGTGTGATCATTATCCAGATTATCATTACATTGAATGAATCCAGTCAAAATAATTACCTGGTGCACGCAGAAGTACTTCACATATCCAAAAAGGTGGTGAAAAAAATGGTGTTTTTACAGGACTTTGTGTATGCTGCTTTGCCTTACAGTTGACTATTTTCCAAAGCCTGCTTTTTAGATTGTCAATTATTTTTTCTACCTCCCTGACAGATGTTGGTTATGGTATGAAAATTAACCTGCAAAAACTAGAAAGGTATTTATGGTAGATTATCCATCACAGTGGAGGTTAGTTACTCCCCTTATATTTTTCACTGTTATTGTTGCACTGTAGTACAGCTGAAACTGCAGCTTATGAAAGAAAGAAAATCTTAAAATTACACATAACACCTCTTTTAAGCAACCTGTCTGTGACTAATGTGAGTTCTGCTAACATGCTGACAAATATGTCGACATGTAGATGTTCGAAACCGAATACACTAATTAGTGTGATTAATCACCTCATTTATGTAACTAAGGTTTGATGATCGTGTGGTGATTACAGCAGGACATTGCAGAACTTGTCTTCCTTAGATCTGTGTCTGTTTTGTAATGCCCTGTGATGTCCTTAAACAGCCTAACCACTGAAAATAGATGCTGCAGGCAGCCTGAATCTGACTCTGCTGCGTCTGTGTGTTTTCCAGAACAACAGGACAGTATGGCCACCACTGTTGCTGTCAGTCCCAGTGAATACCTTCAGCCGTCCACTGCTTCCACGCAAGTGAGTAACAGCCAGATGTCATGTCCTGCTACTGTCTGCTCTCTGGTTGCACTGGTGCTCTGTCATGTGACATCATCATATCAATTAACCCATAATGCATTCAAGTTACTCCACACTGAAGGAACATTTTTGTGCCAGGATCATACTCAGCGACCAGTTCTCCTGTTTGAAATGAATGAACATCTCTTTGTGAAAGTATTTTGTACGTGAAGAGTGGTTTGATATAGTGATGCAGCTTGATAACAAAATGACTCCTGTGATATTTCAGCATTTTCTTGTCAATATAAAACCAGTATTGTGATATAAGACTAAATATCTGAGCGTGGAAGTACAGTTTTGACCTTTGGAAGTATGTGTAACAAAATAATCTAGTTTTTAGTTGCCGTCTTACCTATTTGTTTATCTTAACTTTTTTAACTGTCTCTTCAGGCTGGTTTTATTGCACACTGTGTGTGTTGTATCTGAGCTGATGTGTTTGACTTTTTCTTTCTACAGGACACCCAACCTTCTCCTCTGGCCCTCTTGGCTGCCACCTGTAGTAAAATTGGCCCTCCTGCTGCTCAGGCTCCTGTCACCTCTCCTCCAGCGCAGCCTCAGCCTCGCAGGCTTCTCCCCATAAAGCCGGCTCCAATTGCCCCTGCTCCACCCAAAAACCTGGGTTTCCTGTCAGCCAAGGGCAATGTGATTCAGCTCCCTCCTGGCCTGGGCTCCACGACCCCTGGCAGTCCCATTGTTCTCACTATCCAGCAGAGCCCGGCTCGCACCAACACCTCGGCCCCTGCCAACATCCAGTACCAGATGGTGCCACAGATCCAGGGTGCCCAAACTATCCAGGTGATGCCTCAGGGAGGCCAGATCCAGCTCATACCAGGCACCAACCAGGCAATCATTACTACTCCCATGACTGTACCGGCCCCCATGGCCGCCACGGCTCCAGTCACGCCGCAGAAGACTGTAGCCATCAAGCCCTCCCCCAAATTGCGCAAGCTAAATAATTCTGCTGCAAACATGGTGCAGCTGCCTGGCGGGCTCACTTTGCCACTTAATGTGGCGACTGGAGAGGTCGGTGGGACTCAAATCATCACAGAGACAGCAGCTGCCCCTCTCACTTCAGGAAAAGGACGACGAGGAAGGAAGAAGAAAGCGGTTTTAGCTGCTCAGCCTCCGCCTCTTCCTCCTGCTCTTCCACAGGCTGCGTCCCCACCCCCAGAGCAGATGGAGACCATCCTGATAGAAGCTGGCGACAACATCATTCAGGTACATCTTGCTGCTGCTGCAATCAACAGAATGCACACTTTTAATATTTTTGATATTTCACTGGGCCATACTTCACTTCATGCATCAATTGCTGTGTCAAACAATCGTGACGTGTTTGGACTGAACTACATGAGGTTTCTGAGTTCATGTCCGGAGTCAAGTTGACTTACCCAGAGTTTTCATTGGGCACAGCTGCGTCATGTTCTGTTTTGTTCTGTCTTCCGTGCTGCAGCCACATCATAACCAGAACCCAACACAGCCATGCTCGGTGTGATTTAGGGGTTAGAGTGTGATCTGTCCTGTGTCATTGTGGAGTGAACTGAAAGTTCCTCTCGTCCTGTACATATTTTTATATTAGCAGTGGATAAACAGATGAAAAGTGTCACCTGTAATAACTCACAGAGAATTATTGCCCGATTCTGCAGTTCCTCTCAGTCCTACAGTGCAGTTAAATTTTTCAGCGACTCAAACTTTGTTGTTTAGGTTCACTCTCACTGTTGTCATCAGCATTGTTTCCAGCTGGAGTAGGCAGCTGTTTTGGAAAAAAGCTCTAAAAACCCACTGTGAGCTGTCCCAGAACAAAACAGCAAAATGAACATCATGGAGCATTTAGCTGCTAAAAAGGATGTTTTCCTCAGGGGCTGATGCAGAGCAAAACAGAGCTTAATATAGGATGTACATATTGGTGACAATATGTTATAATGTCAGTCCTGCCTTTATTTAGTTTGTTTGAAAGTTATCTTACTAATTTGGGTTATAGTGGCCTAGTGGTAATGGTCATATAATGGAACTATTACAGGGTTGAATGCATCCTACAGACCTCTTGTACATCAGCAGCCTTGAGCCCAACACACTGAATCCCTTCCCACACATATATGGTGACACCAGTCCACATTTGAGTGTTGGCTAAAAGCTTCATACCCGAACACCCCACAGTAACCTCTCGTGTCTCTGTTTTTGCAGGCAGGTAACAACCTACTGATCGTACAGAGCCCTGGGCAGCCAGCTGTGGTGCAGCAAGTCCAGCTGGTCCAGTCTAAACCAGAGTCTCAGGTGGTTCAGATCCCACAGCAGGCCTTGAAGGTGGTGCAGGCCGCCTCTGCCACGCTACCACCTGTACCACAGAGACAGTCAGCCCCCTCGAGTCTGCAAGTCACTCAATCAGACCCGACACCAACACAGGTATCCATTCAGACACACATTGAATCTAAACAGGATTCACTTAGCATTTGTGTTTTTTATTCATTGTAATGATAATTATCCATGCTGGTGAACACATTAAACATTATACTGGCTTAGCATCAGCATGTTAGCATTGTCACTGTGAGCACGTTGCATGAACACTGTAATGCCTCTGGCTTGGTCTGGGCTACATTAAAAAAAAATGTGACCCCAATGGGACTTGGTTAAATAAAGATTTAATAATAATAATAATAAAATGACTAGCATTTAGCTCAAAGCCAAAGTACAGCCTAACAGAGCTGAAAAGGTGAACTTTCCTTTTCCATGTCCCATCATAACTTCTATTTAAGCTATCTTGTTTCTACGTTAACATGCCGTGAGCGACTATTGTCTCCCCCTTAAGGTAGTGCGAGTAATTACACAAACACTGTCCATGTGCTTATGACCCCATAGGCTCCACATATTCCTAGCTGCTGTAGCTTACTCCGTCTTTATGGTTGCTGCCCCTTCATCTGTAGCGATCATCAGTCATCATCAGACCAGTTGCTGCTGGTTGATGTAAAATGCGTCACCACATGACAATGATAAATGTCACCACGGACTCCAGATTTAAATACTCTGGTATATCTCTTGAAAGACAGGGATGTTGAATTTTTGTCAGCATTTAATGAGCAAAAAATATTGACTTTTTTTAGGATAACAGGCGGTGATGTAAAACTTCAAGGGAATGCAGGAAATGAGCACAAACCCCAATCACACTGCGTGGTCCAGTCTAAATAGAACTTCAGACATTCATTTGGCATTTTCCTTCCTCAGATCCTCTTCAAAACAGCTTCGGGTGACTGGCAGTCAATTCAGCTCCAGGACTCAGTCTCCACAGCAACGAGTCCCACCACTCCGGTCGCCAGCACCACCACCTCACCACCGGCTGGCACCAAGAGGACGCTGGCAGGGGCACGGAAGGAACGGACTCTGGCAAAAATTGCTCCTGCAGGGGGAATGATAGCATTGAATACATCGCAGCTCTCCTCAGCAGCTCAGGCCGTGCAGACCATCAGCATCAACGGGGTCCAAGTTCAGGGAGTTCCTGTCACCATCACCAACGCAGGGGGTGAGTTGATGTTGGCTGTTTACCACAAGAGAGACACAGGATTGCAATTACACAAAGTAGAAGGCTATGTTACAGATTGTTTTTATACCATAGAGGACAGAATTACTTGATTTTTTCTGGAAAAAGGCAAAAAACATCATAGACTGGGACCAGACCCGATAGATTTAGATACACAGATGGAGTACTTAATTAATCCCATTGGGAAATGGCAGCATTGCAGCAGTCACACATGTATCACGAAACAAGAACAACATAAGGACACACCACAAAGTTAATAAGGAAATCCAATGATGTAAACAAATAACTAAAATTGTAATTAGAAACTGAATGAATTCTAACAACTAGGAGCACACTCTGAATATATATAACACCAGCATTTGTTTAGTTTTAAGTTTCTCTTGAAGAATATCAATATAAAGCTTAATTAACACGTGTTAGAAATAATTAAATTAGACGCATTTTGTGGCCCAAAAATCGGGATACAATTTCATTAGATATTGAGAAAGGGTAATATTCCATTTTGACCTGCCAGAGGGAAAAGGCAGCAGAATATCTCAACCACAGAGATTCAATGATTGAAGAGACTTTTAATGGTCTTATTTATGCACAAGAATCAACAACAGTTTGAAAAAGGAAGAAACAGCAGACTCTTAATCAACTCATAAAACTCCTTCTGCTCATATGTCAGCATTATGTTAATGTTGCCATTAATCATCAGAGTTTCACTCCACGTTGACTCATAGCCGTCAGCTGGTAGTCTAATTAGACTTTCAGAGAAACTTGGCCACCCTGGCAGGAGCTCTGCTTTGTCTCTTACAGTTTGTCTGTATCTGTGTTTGTCAGGTCAGCAGCACCTCACAGTCCAGGCGATGCAGGGCGGAGGGCTCCAGCTGGCAGCAACACCGGGCCAGCCGACCATCCAGGTAGACCAGACCCTCACCCTGGAGCTGCCTGGCCAGCCAGGAGAAAAGAAGCGACGTATGGCCTGCACCTGCCCCAACTGTAAAGACGCAGACAAGAGGTGAGAGTGTCAAGACACGGACAAATAGCTGCCAATATTGCCCAAGTTTCCCTGGATGTCGAGCTGGGTGCAACATTCAGTAAAGACACAAGAACAGATTCAGATTCAGAATCGTAATGCTGTAAGGGAATATTCCCAACTGGAAAATGGTGTCATGGACAGATTTTCAAATTCATTGCTGAAATTTCAAATGAGCTACCTGCTCTTAGAAATTGTGAGCCAATTTGTCAAGAAATAGTGTTTAATAAGTAGATACTGCTGTTAAGGTTGACATAAAAAAATGTGAATACAGTTAGTTGTTAGTATCAAAAGCTCCACTCTACCGTGAACACTATATCTCACATGTTTGTTTGTGTGCGCTCTGCAGGCCTGGGGAGGTTGGTAAAAGGAAGCACATCTGCCACGTCCCCGGCTGTGAGAAGACGTTCAGGAAAACGTCGCTGCTCAGAGCTCACGTCCGGCTGCACACTGGCGAAAGGCCCTTCGTCTGCAACTGGGTTTTCTGTGGGAAACGTTTCACACGCAGCGACGAGCTGCAGCGACACGCCAGGACGCACACAGGTCTGTCTGCTGGAGACAGTGGAACACATATGTAAACACACACACATAATGGCATATATCATGTAGAGTTTCATGACCCTCAACCTAAAGCAAAGATGGCTACCTAATGGATAAGACTGGCTGAGGTAAAAGCTACATATTGTGGTAGCAGATTTAACCACTTTAACCAACAGGAAATGATGAAATGAAACAATGAAATTCACACTGAAAGAACAAAAACTGAACTTGACAACCTGACAGCATAGCTGAAATCCTCATACTACAAAGAATGTTTTCAATGTTGAGACATATCAGGATATAAATAAAGGAAAACAACTTTTTCATAAGAGCCTGACAGATTATCAATTTCTCTGAAGGTTGAAGTCAAAGTCGAGCAAGTACAAGAGTTTACACACCCAAATCAATTTAGAATGATCTTTTAATGCTTTTCAGTGTGAACAAGGCTTTTGATTGCACACTGAAAAAAGTGTAACTGACACATCTGAGCATCTACTCCTCTGAGAAGAGTGTCGAACCTAAAGGAGTAGAAGTTCTCTTATATGCTTGTATTTGCATGAACTAGCTTGAAATTATTCATTTAAATTACAGAATTTTGTAAAACTCCAATTTGAAGTTCTCTGCCAGTGTAATGATGCAAGTAAAGCTTTAATAAATATTTATAGTTTTTGTAAGGAAAGAATGTGATGGCCCCGGCTCATGAGGAAGATCCCCCCCCCCAACATTAAAAACATAAACCTGACACTTGCTTCTTGTTTCCCCTACAGGAGACAAACGCTTTGAGTGCAGCCAATGTCAGAAACGCTTCATGAGGAGTGACCACCTGACGAAGCATTACAAGACTCACATAAACACCAAGAACCTGTGAGCTGCGTGTATACTGAGTGTATACTCAGACAAGCTCTCTTAAGCTGAAGACTGTATTAGAGGAAGGAGGGGCAGAGGAGACGATACCAAGGGAGTGTCTGTGACTTGTCCCGGTATGGGATATACTCCAAAAATGTCCCCATTTCCCCTCTCACTCCTCTAGGACACTGTAGCGTGGTGTACAAAGAAA
Source organism: Chaetodon trifasciatus (assembly GCA_037975065.1). Lineage (NCBI taxonomy): Eukaryota > Metazoa > Chordata > Actinopteri > Chaetodontiformes > Chaetodontidae > Chaetodon > Chaetodon trifasciatus. Next base: position 617,834 of record JBBMOE010000032.1, on the reverse strand, counting down.
TCCTTCCTGGTGGACTTCAAACTGATCCAGCAAATTTATTAATGATAGTTTATCTCTGTTGTTTTTCTCTGGTCTGAGCAGAGGCCAGAACCAGCTTCGACCGAACGCTTCCGAAGTTAAGATGACGAGATGGCAAGGCTTCAGACGCAGATGCTTAACTCTGCTTGTTTATTTATGAACTGCTCTGGGAGGAGGAACGTACACAGAATTATTCAGACGCCAACACCAAGACCACAGGACTCCAATCCCTCTCTTTTGTTTAGTTTTTCTTTCCCCAAATCCTGCTTGTTTTTTTGTTTGTTTGTTTGTGGTGGAACATTGGGAGCTCCCACAGATTGGCTGTGAGAAAAGGAAAAAGTTCAGAAATTAACACAAATTTGTTTTACCTAAGTGAAACAGTAATTTAGTTTTAAGATGTTTGTGCATCAGCAGGAGTCTCTGCTGACTTCAATCCAAAAAAAGCTGAAAACTCCCCTTACTTACTGAAGACTTTTGAAAACCTTTAAAAGTTTACATTGGCCATTTTTAAAGTGTGTATATGCATACTATTATACATAATGTTAATAATGGTAATAAACTATTTATAACATTTTTCCATACAATTGTAACAAATTGATTTTTAAGTAGTTTTGAAGGAAAAAAGGAAACAGGCATGTAAATGGGATTCAGGACAGGAGGCCTAAAATTTTACGTCAGAAATACAAGTGGGACGTACAGTAAAAAGAACATTTCATCGTGTGCACTAGTTTGCTTTGAGGGTACTGATCAGGCCGACCTGAGCTCTTGCAGCAGAGCGATCCCAGGCCTGGCGTCTGTGATGGCAAAGATTTAGATGCAGTCACTTGGCTGCCAAGACCTCACAACCAAACAGCAGCACTGAGCTCAGGCCTGGAAGAAGTTTAGTGTGCTGTTCAGGGCCAGAAGTCACTGTGCCTTAGAAGTTGTCATGAAAAATTTCAAATCAATTTCCAAACAAACAAAAAGTAAAGAGCAGCTGAGATCTGTGGGGCTGTATTAAATAGTTCAAAGCTTCAGTAGTTACTTTGACATTGAACTCTAAATCAACTTTTTTTCACATTTGTTCATTCTGTTAAAACCTGGTATTTCTGCACAGTTGGTAAAGATTAGGCTACAATAATAATACTAATGTTATGCTATTTGTAGCATTAGATTCCAGTGGTGGCTGCATAGGATTGTATCTGACTCGTCTGACCCAATTTCCAATAACTCCAGAGACTTGTAAAGTCCAAAAGTCAAAATTAATTGAATGTGTACATGTATTTATGTTTGCAAGCTGACGAGTCATATTCATTAAAGAAAGTTGAAAAAAAGACTAATTCATTTAATTCATTTTAAACCACTTCAAATTAAGAATTTTGTTCAAGGAGTTTTTTTTTTTTTAGGTTGATGAAGTCATAGGCAGACACTAGAAGTTTCATTCGAAAACCTCAGTACAATCTTTCAATATAAAAAAAGACATCCAGTTGTGGAGTAGCATAGTGAGATCTTGGTGAAGATCCTCGCTCCTGTTGGAAAGTATACATACAATTGTCTAAATGCCCAATGTCTAAACACCGTTTACTTAAAGGTGCAATATGTAAAAAAAAAAAAAAAAAGTGTAAACAATTTAAAAATGAACTAGAATTATCAACAAAATATGAAGACATGTTCAATGTATCTGTATCTGCTGATGTTAGCATGCTAACCAGCTTGCCCCGGCCTGTCTTGTCATGTAATATGACTTTGTGCCTCAAAAGGCCAATAGTATAGCTCAAGCCTCTGGAGGTGGGCACTGACAACGTTGAGCTGATGGTGCCCTCCCTCCCTCTCAGGCCTCTCCTGAACCTGCCATGTCTTCATCATACCTGAAGTCTTTTTTTCCCTGCCGTTAAACTGCCCTCCGACGATCTCAGAGAATGTGCTCGGTACTGGTCCAGCCACGTTTATTGAGAGGTTGCTGAGCCCGGTTCCGTTGCCTGCTTGCCCAGCTCTAGTTTTGGTGCCCATTCAGGTGCCGCTGCTTCCAGCATTCCCCACTGGGTCCCTGCTACCCCAGACCTGAAAACCTCGTCTTCCCAGCGGTCCAAAGTTGCTGTGCAAACAGTGTAAACACCAGTGCTCTCCTGGTGCTCAGAGCTCTCAGTCTGGGCAGAGTCAACTTAGGACCATTAGCTCCAAGGCTAATTGAGCTAATGACAGCTACAGTTAGCAGTACTTAGCAGTTGGTGATAAGCCCCCCCATTTTTGTTTGGAATATGAATTTGATGTGTGGCCAAGTCTTACTTACTTACTTACTGCACCTTTAAACAGAGAGAAGCGAGACTGAACATCCTTGATAAAACAAATTGAATGTCAGAGTCAAACTCCGTTAGGTTTAGTAAGGCTTCATATATTGTGCTTGGTTGCTGAGTTGAGTTTTGTGGGCAGGGATAACATTATTGAGAAAGTTTTTATCAACCTTACGGAAATTTGGCCACTGTAAAAGGCCACCACTGAGGCTTTTGAAGGGACTTGAGTCTCCAATCTTTTAGAGGTCTACCAAAAGCTCATCCTTAATGTGAAGATAACTGATTAGGCATCAGGTCACAAAGTGCAAACATGTAATTGGAGAATGATGGAGGACCCAGGATTGTTCCTTGTGGAACACCAGATGTAAAGGCATTTAAATTTGACCTATCAAAGTAATCAAGCAGTTTGCTCAGGATGATGTCCAATGATAGTGATGATTTCTCATACACAATATCTGTGTGTACTCCCTAAAATTCTTGACCTTTAGAGAAACACTGCTAAAACTTTCAACTTTCTGGAGAACGTCTTCATTTCTTGTGCTGTCGAAGGCAACTGTAAGGTCACACGGGTCTCTTGAGTATTGGTGTTTGAGTGCTAAGGATTTAATTCAGTGAAATGTTAATAAGAGGAGTTGATTGCCATGGAGATAAACCCACTTACACCCCTCTTGTCCCTTTGAGAACCAAACCAGGTTGCTACATAGTTGTTATTCCTCTTGGATAACGCGACAGGCACACTTACACAGGGCTGGGTATCAAACATCAATACTTTTTTGTCCCTGACTGGTACTGAAATGTGTCCTTAGCACTGAGGATCGGAACTGTCAGGTACTGAAAGTGGGCATCAGATATTTGGCCCAATTCATACTCTTTATTTGTTCTTTTTTCACATAGTTCTTGATTCTTAGATTTTTCTAGTTTTAGATGTTTTTCCTGTTAAAGTTCTTGAGTGGCTTTGTGTTTTTAGACAACATTTAATTTTAACATTAACCTGGCAGCTTCTTTTGTTAGCTGAAAAAAGTTTTTTTTTCCTGAGAGGTCTGGTTTTTCACTACGCCGTATATTTTTGAAAAACATGTTAATACTTTTCAAACTAAGGTATCAAAAAAGTACAAATTTGGTACCTGTACCAAATAATACCCAGCCCTACTTACATTTTTATGTACTAATAAATAATAACTGAGTTCCAGGGTAACTTTGCTGTTTTGCTTTGCTTACAGTATAGTTTTGATTTGATGATTGTAGCCTATGCATTGCTGTATATATGATCAGATTTCCAATTATTTGGCCTGACTTGACAATCACGTCTTGAGATAAAAAAAGAAGAACCTTTCTCAGGCCTTGTTCAGTTTCTTTGTACATGATTTTTTCCAGCTATGTGATAGCTTTAATTCTGAATTAACACTTGAGAAATATTTGTTGAATTGTTGATATACAGATGACCAGCATTAGGCCTACTGTACAGTATTCACACAAGTTACTTTAATATCTTTTGCTTTACAGGAAACATACTGTTGCTCATATCATTTTTCATATAATTAAGATGTACTGACCTTTGGCTAACAGGTCATCAGTTTGAAGTCTGACCTTGTATGGGAGTTCCTTTCATTCACAGAAATACATCAACTTATTGTCAAAAATGCTTTTTGGTCAAATTGGCATGGTGCCATCAGACAGCAGGTAGCAGCTTCACCTCTGTGTTATGTCCTCACTGTGGTGTGTTTTAATACTGTGACATACGGATGGTGCTGCCTTGCTAAAAATGATCTATAACAGAAGTTTGTCCAAAAAGCTAAAGTCTGATTTATTTTAAAGCACTTTGAACTACTTTTCCTCAAAGTGCTTCATTGGGGCAACAGATAAAGTAAAGCTTAGGTGGCCAATATTTGGTGTGTATTTTTTTCGAGAATGTGTTTGAAGACATGCGATGCCATTGGGATGGATAGAAAGAACCTGCTCATATTTATGTTTGTATTTCTTGTCTGAATATGTAAATACAGTGTGTGTCTGGTAGACACAGTAAATGTAGGATATTAGAAAACAAAAGTAAAGCTGCCTAGTGTTGTGGTTGGCATGGCCAGCTCTGAAGGAAGTGGACTTTGTACAGTGTGTAAGGAATAAAATATAATGTGACATTGTATAGCTTCATTCCTGCTTTGTATAAGACTTCTAGATCTTTTTTCTATTGAATTAAAGATGCCTTAGAGAGCTGCACCCAGTATTTAAAGATGTTTTTTCTTTCCTATTCCAGGTAACAACATTTGTAAAGTTCCTTTTGTGTTTTTAACTTATGTTAAATGCTAATGTTATGTGCACTGATTTAAAATCCCAGGTTCCAAAATTTGTAAATTTAATCTTGATTGTAATTAAATATAATGAGATTTTCCAAATTAAGACATTTCTACTGCTTGGTTTCTGTGAATTAAATGCTTCTCCTTCTCCAAGCCTATATGTCATGTAATGTTCTGCAGCCAATTGTGTTCATCAGGAGAACCTAGAGAACCAGCAATTTATTTTATAACTTGTATAAAGGTGCTAAAACATAAAGTTCGCTCCTTTTCTACAGTCACCCACTCAATAAAGAACTCAAACTGCTCGCTGCTTCTTTTGTTTTTTTCCTACTCCCATCTTGAGGTCAATTATAGATAAAAACACTTTTTAAAGTAATTTAGTCCTCAATATTTTAGAGCTTTTCATGAAATATAAGACTTTGTCAGCGATAGAAATGCTGTTTAAAGAGTCCATCAACCCTCATCAAGACAGACACAAGCTTTCAATGTCTGACGCATGACACAGCACAACATGTAAATATCAGTTGCACATTTTCACACCTGTTGGGATAAATTGATAATTGATAATTGATAATTACCAGTCAACATTTAAAAGACTTTTATTTTAACAATATGGCAACAATGTAATACGAGCCAAATCTCAGAAAGATAAAGTTCAAATTTTAAATGTTAAATCCTTTAGTGACAAACTGCTGAGATTTATTTCATAAAAATATTTCTACATCGGACATTTATTTTGAAAAGCTTGTTGATTGCGTCATCAGGAATCGACAGAGGTTCCTGCTAGCTGGATATCAGCCGGTAATTTGAAGGTTTCTTATCTTTATTAAATGCCATTTGTGCTGTCGTTGAGTTTTATTAGGCACTGGTCTGTGTCGTTAATGTTTTATTTAAGTGTTAGTTATATTAGAATGGCAGTGCCATTTAAACATGTCAAACAGGCTGGTATTTTGTTAGCTAAGCTAGTTAGCTAGCCTCATTTGTTTACCATAGCTTGTTACTGGAAGTCAGGAAACCCTCTGATATCTGCGTCTGTCGTTTTAACAGTTTTTCTTCTTTCTGCTACGTCAAGGGTTAAAGATCAATTAAAAAACACACGTATGGCGGAAAATCACCAACAAATGTGAGTGACTACCTGACTTATTTTGAGCTTGTCTTCTTCTTTAAAAGTGTTAAATGTTCATTTTCTCTCGTGGTTTTTGACCATTTTGGTTCGCTGGACTCGCCTTCTAGGCAAACATTTGGAGTATCGGAGGAGGAGGTATCGAGGAGTATCTAGAACACAAGACTTTCTCTTGTCTGTCACGTCCTGTATATCCACCACATAGGAACAAGTCAACCAAAGTGAATTTCTTAACTTTTATACTGTTGGTGTACAAATCCTTGTCATTCTGTGAAGTTTTCCTTCTGTTGACTTACGTATATTTCACTTACCTGCTTGCAGCAATTGAAAAGTTTCAGAGTGGACAGAACAGGGCTGGGTTTCCCTTTTAAATACCAAACCCATTAAGCCTAAACAATGCTTGGTTTGATACCAAAGTATTTTGAATGTTTTCCTATGAAACCCTTGCTTATATTAGTTTTATTCGGGCCATGCAAGAACATGGTCTGAGTAAAACTAATTGAAATAAAATGAGCAAAATTATTATTTAGGGTTAGAAACTGTATAATCAAAGAGGAGGTGAACGAGACATGACTTTGACCAGACTTTGAGACCAGCGCACAGTACCTGACAGTTTTCAATACTGTCCTAAGGACACAGTTTGGTTAATACTCTAAAGGTATTGTGGTTCAGTACTCATATCTGGCTGTTTTCATAATGCTGGCTAGAAGGATATCTAGTATCCCTACTATCTCTTCAACAGTCACCTTATCTCACACAGCTCATAACTGGGGTTGTTTTTTGTTCCTCAGATATTTTCTAGAATGACAGCCATCAAATAGAAGGAGGGATGAGGGACTTTGGGCCAGCAGAGCTGTTCGCAGGCCTCTGTCATACAGATGAGCAGAATCCTTTCCCTGTGTGGCAGAATGGACACGTCAGCCCCTGTTTTAACCAAGTCGTCCTCGGGGCCTTGCCTCATGCAGGGATGGCCATTTTCAGTGCCTGCTACCTCGGCATGGAAAGGTAGGGCATAACTGTCAGCAAAACATAGAGATTTCGTTCACACTTTGGCCTGTGCAGACACTTTATTCATGCATCCTCTTGACATTTTTACAATTGCAAAAGTAATCTGTTATTGTGACTGGATTGGCCACAAAATATACAAACTAATATGTAATTGTTATCAGCTCCGAAATTCAGGACACCTAGTATTTTCACTAATAATGTTTCTGCTTTGTAGACGCAGCCTCATCCAGACATCTCCTCCCTGTGGGTGGAGTCTCAGGTTGGTGTCCGCTCTGCTGGCTGCGCTGCTCTTCACTGTGGATGTCATCCTGGTGAGCCTCCTCCAGCAGGCGGACATGTACCTGGACGTCCTAGCTGACAGCTGTGCCGTCTTGGCCTGGCTGGTCCACTTCAGTGCCATCACGGTGCTCCAGAGGACTGCTTTCAGGAGAACCAGAGGACCTCCACTACTGCTTCTGCTGGTCCTTCTGTCGGTCCCAAACGTGGTCATCACCTTGATGATTTACTGTGACAATCATGAATATTTGAACCTCACAGAACCTCTTAAAATGGCACGTTTTGTTCTTGCCTCAGCCCGAACGGTCCCCCTTCTGGTTTATCTTCTGGCATTTGCATTTCCCTGCATCAGTGATGCTGGATATACCTTGTATATCAATGCTGTGGATGGGTCCCCTCTCATCCCAGAGACCACCCAGCCGGATACAGGTGAAATAGTGGCTGAGGACGGGAGCGGCTGTATCTCTCGGCTCTTCTACCTGTGGTTGACTCCCCTCCTTAGAAGAGGGCAGCGAGGGGAGCTGAACAGACCAGCTGATGTTTATCACCTCCCTAGGAAACTCCGGACTAGTGTGGTTTGTCGATACTTCCACCAGTGCTGGGAAGCCTGCCGACAAGGGGCAGCGGTCAGTAACACTCAGGATCAGTGGCCCAGGCCGGTCAGTAGAAACCTCCTGAGTGGCACCTGGAGTTCACACAACCAGGAGGAATCACTGGAGCTGGAGGGTGATGTAGGACTGCTGAGGGTGCTGCACAAGGCATTTGGGTTGTGGTACTACGTCCTTGGTGTGCTGAAATTCCTGGTCAACATGCTCAGCTTTGCGGGTCCCCTGCTCCTCAGCAGTCTGGTGAACTTTATGGAAGAAGAGGGAGCTCCAGTCAACACAGGTGTCTGGTGCGCTGTGGGGCTCTTTGCCACCACTCTTCTCACTTCGTTCCTCCAAAACATCTTCATGTTCGAGGTCTCAAAGGTGGTGCTGGCAGTACGCACCTCTCTTGTGTCGGCCATTTACAGCAAAGCCCTGCGGGTCAGCGGCAGCAGCCTGGCTGGGTACACTTTGGGAGAGGTGGTGAACTTAATGAGTACGGACACCGACCGCGTGGTCAGCTTCTTCAGGAGTTTCCACGAGCTGTGGAGCATGCCCATCAGGTTTATTATCACCCTCTACTTGCTGTACCTTCAGGTGGGTGTGGCTTTCCTCGGAGGGCTGGGTGTGGCGCTGCTACTAGTGCCGTTCAACAAGTTCCTCGCTTCCCGTATCCTGAGCAACAATAAGCACATGCTCAGGTACAAGGACAGCCGAGTCAAAGTGAGCACTGTTTCGATTGTTTTGTATTATTAATTATTTATTATCATTGTCAATTAATTATTAATTGAACAAGAATTAAATACATGATGCCCCTTGATCTAGTTTTATGGTCACCATAAGTCACATATATATTTATTTCTTCCAGTCATATTTTGTATTTGCCCAAGAAGAAAGTTAAATCCCGGATTTTTCTCTTACTTTTGTGACTTTTCCAGTTAATGACAGAGATCCTCTTTGGCATTCGCGTCATCAAGTTCTACAACTGGGAGCCTCATTTTGCTCAGAGGGTCGCCAACTTTCGTAAACAGGAGCTGTCCCATCTCAAGGCCATCAAGTACCTGGATGCCTTGTGTGTTTACACCTGGGCTGCTCTGCCTGTGGTCATCTCCATCCTCACCTTCATCACATACGTGCTGCTGGGACACCAGCTGACTGCAGCCAAGGTAGGGAAGTGTTTTCAGACGCTTTGAAATGAGCTAGTGTTTATAACAGCAATAGCTTTAAGGCTTCAAGCTGCGCGCAGAGTCTCTAGTAATTATTCTTTCTCTTGACATGAGAGAAAAGAGCTAACAAAGCATTTTATACACAGCTTCTTCAATTAATTTATCCCCGGATGATGAGCAGGAGTTTGTAAAAATAGATACTTAGTAATAATCTGTGCATCCTCATATGAAGAAAAATCAGTTTTCTGTGGTATATGTTTAGTTTATTGAACCCAATAATGAATCAGATGATTATTTTCCATTAAAGGGTCTCTGTTTCTCTTGTTGAAGACATAAAATCACATCTTTAGTGTTCATTGAAATTGAAACTGTTAGGCCTCCATGATATGTGATCACATGTGAAGGAGGATTTCTGGAGCCTGTTTTCTTTTCTTTTTTTTTCTTTTTTTTAATGCAGGTTGTAGTATGTTGGATGACTCAGTGAAGTTCAGACTCAGCAGCTAATGAATGTTCTCCCCTGCAGGTGTTCACCACGCTGGCTCTGGTGGGAATGTTGATCGTCCCACTCAACTCTTTCCCCTGGGTGCTCAACAGCATCCTGGAGGCCAAAATGTCTCTGGAGCGAATCCAGCGCTTCTTCAAACTAACCAACCAGGACCTGCAGGCGTACTACGCCCTGGGTAGGCTGCTGCTCTGAAGGTTATGTTTAATCAATGACCCAGAGCGGATCATAATATTTATTTGATCCCATTTAGTCATCTCTGTCAAGGGAAGAGCAGGTTTCCTGAATTTTAAAACAATCTTTGAAGGCATAAAACAAATTTATACGAACATGAAGTTCCACATTTTTTCATTTACAACTTGTTACCACAGTTATTAAAACTTATTATAACTCTATATCATTACATACAGTAATATATATTTCTATTGCTGAAACTTGTAGTGTCTCCTGAAGACAGTCAGACATCTGTCCTGTTGAGTCAGGGGACATTTTCCTGGCAGGCGCCCGACCGTCCCAAAGAGGGGGAAACTGAAACTGGAGCTGCTAAAGGGAGTCTGCAGCTGCACAGCCTCAATCTACATATAACCAAGGTACAAGCCATCTGTCAGCACAGAGAGCGTACTGTACGTGAATTACTCGACTGCCTTCATGCTCTCTGCTCTGTTCTTTAAATCCTGAAGAATTATAGTTGAACCAGTGCAGAGGAGTGAATGTAATCTTGCCCTTCATCTAAATCCAGAAAGAAGTAGAAACATAAATATAGTATTTTCTTCCCCAAAGTACTTTTGAAGAGACTGCAGTTGTTTTGAAGTAACTTAACTCAGCCATTAAAGATTTGTACACGATAAAAGATCTCCACTTGTATTTTACATCATTTAACACATTTCAACAAGCAACTGATGAATGAAAGCTGGAAAAATTCAGTGTTGTGTCAAATAAAACGACTGACCACCTGACTTTAGTGTAGTTCAGGTTTGAATTAAAGATCTTCTTCTGAAAACAGTGTTGACTTCTGTCTGGCTTAGGGCTCTCTGGTCGTTGTGGTCGGGAAGGTCGGCTGTGGGAAGAGTTCCTTTCTTGCTGCTCTCACCGGAGAACTCAGCAGGTATATATATATGTAGCACCTCTGAAACTTAAAGTATTACGATTGAGCTTAATGTGGATTCAGTTCATGAAGTTGTAGATGCAGCCTCCTCCAGATGTCTCCTTCCTGTGGGTGGATGCTGAAGTGCATTACTGTCTCTTTATGAAGTTCATAAAGGCTCACCCGTCCTCCTCCTGTCTGTGCAGGCTGAGCGGAGTCGTATATGTTGCAGACAGGGAGGTCGGCTTTGGTCTGGCCTCTCAGGAGCCGTGGATCCAGCATGCATCAGTGCGGGACAACATCCTCTTCGGCAAAGACTACGATCCTGCCTTCTACCAGACTGTGATTGAGGCCTGTGCTCTCTCAGATGACCTCAATGTACGATTACTGCATTCTTTATGCCTTTTCCCGCCTGTCTATTTCTTTCCTCTAGTATCTCTACATATCTTATCTTTTCCTTTAAGATCTTGTGCTAATCTCAGGCCACATTGGGCTGATTAAACCTGATATCATAAAAACAACTGTAAACGAGAGAGTAGTGTTCCTTGCCTGCAGTTTGTGTGTTTATTTAACATTTATAGTAAACTTGTTCTAAAATGTGCCCGTCAGGTTTTGCCAAATGGTGACAAGACAGAAGTGGGAGAGAACGGCGTGACTCTGAGTGGAGGACAGAAGGCTCGCGTGGCCTTCGCCAGAGCTGTTTACATGGTCGGTACTCTGCACAAACCCGCCATCTGCTTTGAGCACAGAGAGAAATGGAGGAGGTTTTACCACAAGAAACAAACAAGTGTTAGTCTGCAGAAAACAGTGAAAAGTGATAAAATCACTTCAGAATTTGATATCAGTATGTGTTTATTTATGTTGCATATTGCATTGAATATTGTTTATGTTAAACAGCAGTAGCTTAGATGCACACAGTTGGTGGTTTGAGAGTCTGGATATGTGATGTGGAGTCATCTTATTTTTATAATTTGCTATGTTTTGGCATATTTGTTTATTGATCTTTACTACCAGGCACTGGATTTTAAGACATTTATTCAGCCAAGGCCAGTTGTAGCATCTCGCAAACAAACGGGAAAAAATGTTTCTGCGCGGTGATTCAGATCCTTTCCAAATTTAATGGTTTCTTTCTTGGCCGTGCAACACTCTCAGCTCTCAGTTTCATGAAAACAGGGCAGTAGTTTTTCTGTAATCCTGTTACCGAACCAACAGATTGGGAACTGAAGACATATAACACATTTTCTTCTTGTTGGAGGCAACAATGAATCAGGAAAACACAGTATTGACATATAATCAGCAGGTGTATCATGTGACGTTCCTCTCTTTCCTTCAGGACAAAGACATCTACCTCCTCGATGATCCATTGGCAGCGGTCGACTCCGACGTGGCCGAACACCTCATGCAGAAATGTATCATGGAGCTCCTCAGGGGAAAGACCAGAATCCTTTGCACACACCGCATAGAGTTTGTGGACAGAGCTGACATGGTCGTCCTCATGGACGACGGAACGATCATCAAAACAGGTAGAAACAAAACTCTTCCTCTTCTCCTCTGATTCTTTCTATATTTAGCTTCACTGTGGAACATGTTAGCTGTGGCTCTTTAATTTCTTCTAATCCCTCAAAGTAAACGTAAGGGTGCTTCACAAATGAGTTCAGTTTATGTGTTTTTGAATCAGAGAAAACTGTTTATTGCTCTGCACAAAGACACCAATGCGAATCACTGCATGTGAAAACCTACTTGGCAACAAACCCGATTCTGATTCTGAAATGCTGCATGCTTTGTTGTGGAACCTGTAAATGACTGGATGTTTGTGTTGAAGCTCATTTTATATTGGTTGAATTGGGGACGAGGCACGATTTTTTTTTGGAAAACACCTGCACTGTTCCTTTGCTGTTAAACAGGCACGCCGGCAGAAATCCTTCCTTTCGTCGAGGCAGTCCCGAAAAAACAGAAGAATGACCACAACATGAAAGAGAAAGGTATGTTCACCTGAGGCTAAAACTGCTGGACTAAAAGTAGGCTTGTGCAAATGCAGCTTTTGTTCTATACTGATTTCCGTAACTTTGGTCCTGACTTAAATATCTCAACTCAAAACCTTATGACATGTGGCTTTGAGTGAAATGTTTCCACATCTGTTGGATGGATTACCTTCAGATTTCATTCAGACATTCACGTCCCCCTCAGGATGATTTGTGTTCACTTCAGTGATCACTTAAATTTTACCTCAGCATCATTAACAGGCTAAAATATTAATTTGTCCAACATGTAGATATATTTGAACTAGTGACGCTTCCATCAGTTTTAGCTGCACTTTGAGTGCAAATTAGAAAATGTTAGCACACTAACATGCTGAGATGGTGAGCATGATGTGCTGGAGTTAGCATTTAGCTCGAAGCACTGCTGGCACGTCCTTACAGAGCTGCTATCATGGCTGTTAGACACGAATGCTGTGGACTTTACCTTTCATTTGGAATCTTAGCTGAGACATACTGACTTCCTCTTTGTTACAAAAAAAATATGTTTCAAGGTTTGAAAAAAAACATGAAAATCAAATTTTCTTCACTTTACACATCTGAATACAGGTGGCTCCTAAATCCTGGATAAATTCTCCAGTACAGTGTTGTCGCTTACTCTAACGACCGTTTATTCAGTCTGGTTTTGCACACAGTGTTTTCATGTCCCTTCTTGGTTTTAAGCAGATGGTGTGGAGCATGAGGAAGAGGAGCCGGGTTCATCCCCTGATCGGTGTGTGGATGATGACCCCGACCTGTCGGGGGTGGAGCAGAAGCAGGTGGGCGGGCTGGCGTGGAGAGTGTACCAGACCTACTGGGGTGCTGTGGGTGGAGTGCTGGCTGCCTCCATCCTGATGTCTCTGTTCCTCATGCAAGGTTTGGATCCACCGCTTGGCTTTACAGCATGATCTGTGTGCAACGGTGACACTCAGCAGATGCTCTCAGTTATTTAAGGAGCGCAATGCTTTGTTCAAACTGCAGCTGAAATGCAGTGATTCTCATTTTTCAACTCAAATATGAATATATTAGGTCAGATTTATGTGTTAGATTTGTTCTTTCATTCATATTATAGACATTCATTTATGTAAATAACAGGTTTATCTCAAAGGTCTATCAGATCCAACGAAGAAGAAATCAAACAGAACAAAACCAGAAAGGTACACAGAGAGTGCCATGGCACAGAGTCTTCTATGATATACAAACAAACCGACAAAATGGACTGAAAACTTCCTTGATGGAGGTGATTTGTTTGTTTTGATATTTATTGTCACAGAATAAATAAACACAGTCAAAACACTTTGAGGTGAATGATGTTGCATCAGTTGGTTGCATCAATCACCTCAGAACATTTTTGCATCATGGCAGCTGGATGAAAGTCACTGTCCTGAATAAATAACTTGATGAGATTTATTTCTGCTGTGAATCATCACAACGTTGTTTTTTCTATCCAGCAGTTAGTCGTTTGGGGTGGAATGATCAGTGCAGCCTCAAGCGGCTTTAAACTTAAGTTTTATCACTGAACTTTAGAAAATTATCACTTTGCCTCTTTTTTTTTTTTTTTTTACAACAAACTGCCTCTGTGTTGTTTTTGTGATTCAGCCTCTAAGAACGTGTCTGACTGGTGGCTGTCCCACTGGATCTCAGAGATGAAAAACAACGGCTCCACTACAACAAATGGTTCTTCCTCAGGCGCCTTCAGCTCACCTCACCTGCTACTCTTCTCACCTGGAGGGTTAATGTAAGTCGTCCAATCAGTACGATTTTTAATTGAATGGGAACAAATTAGGTTGCACAGAAAATTATAGTAATTTAACGCTAGAAGCAAAAATTACCCATGTTTTTTATTGTAAGGTAAGCCTGTTGTTTTGGTAATGAATGAAGTGAAGTAATCAGGTCTGGAAACTGGATTTTTTCCTATTTTCTTTCTTTTTATGCAGCCTTTTCACTTAAATCTTAATAAAACATTCACATCTTCAAATCCAGGTCTCCTCTGTCCTCCTCTGTGCAAACGTTCCCATCAAACAACTTGAGCTCCAACGTCAAGTTTTACCTAACGGTGTACAGCTCCATTGCCGCGGCCAACACCATCTTCACAGCCCTCCGAGCCTTCCTCTTTGCCTACGGAGCCATCTGCGCCGCCACAGCCATCCACAACAGACTTCTGGACCGGGTCCTTAAGGTACGTCATCTGAGCTTTAAGCCCCCACCAACTGTCAGGCTTCCCGACCGACAGCGAGAGCCGAGCGGAGCAGATTGAGTGTTTGTTATGTTTGGCAGCCGTGGATGAAGGTTAGAGATCCAGGCTGCTGACTGAAAGGTTGCCAGCATGAAACTCCAGACTAACTGAAGGGAGGATGTCATTGAAACATAGACTCCCGTCATCCTCAAACGCCCTCAGTGCTCAAACTGCTTGACTGAGCCACAAAATTAAAAAAAGTAGTTTGACATTTTTGGAAATACACTTTTTTCTCATATTTGTTGTTAGACATGAAGCTACGTGCAGAACACAGCTAGCGTAGCATAAAGACTGGAAAGCTAATGGAAACCTTTTACATGCGATGCATTGCTAATATAAAAGTATGGATTACAGCAGCTTTAAGAAGAAGCTCTTCTCATCTTTACCCACCTGGCTTCATTTGAAGGTTACGTAACTAACCACACTCTTAACTTCCTGTTTCCACCCTCCATTAGGCCACAGTGACCTTCTTCGACACCACCCCGATGGGTCGCATTCTCAACCGCTTCTCTTCAGACTTGTACACCGTGGACGACAGCCTGCCGTTCATTCTGAACATCCTGCTGGCCACGGTCTTCAGCCTGCTGGGCATGCTGGTAGTGATAAGCTACGGCCTCCCCTGGTTCCTCGTGGCCCTGCTACCCCTGGCTCTGTTCTACCTCCGCACACAGAGCTTCTACCGACACACCTCTCGGGAGCTGAAGCGCCTGTGCAGCATCACTCTGTCGCCCGTCTACTCGCACTTCTCTGAGACGCTGACTGGGCTGGGAACCATCCGGGCCAGTGGCAGCTCTGCCAGGTCAGAGACAGCAAAGTAGACCTTTGTAGAGCCTCATAAATACTGAATTGTTGGGGCAGATATTGACATCAGTATTTGAGATTTAAAATATACAATAATAATAGATCAGATGATATGAACATGAATATTTTTGATCCTGAAATCTGCTTATTAAAGAATTATGAGTCGCACAGTCAGTGTGGCTCCACACATGAGACTAAAGGATTCAGTTTTGTTGTTCCAGGTTTGAGGAGGAGAACGCCAGGCGTCTGGAGCAGAACCAACGCTGCCTGTTCGTTAGCAATGCCACCAGGCAGTGGCTGGACATCCGCCTGCAGCTGATTGGTGTTGCTGTGGTGACAGGCCTCGGGGTGATTGCTGTGGTCCAGCACCAGTATAATTCTGTTGATCCAGGTGAGTGCTCAGCTGAGTTTGGTGGCTGTGCACCAGTATATGAACTGGTCATTTCCATAATGTGTGTTGCTGGCTGTGTCGTCCCCATCAGGTCTGGTGGGTCTGTCCCTTTCCTACGCGCTGTCCATCACAGCACTGCTGTCTGGCCTCATTTTCAACTTCACCCAGACTGAGATGCAGCTGGTGAGCGTGGAGAGAACTGAGGAGTACTCTTCGGACCTTCCCAACGAGCCACAGCAGCAGAACACGCAGGTCAGACACACCGCTGCACCTGCTGCACTGCCACAAACTGATGCTTATGCTTATGCTACAAACTAACTTATTCAGGTGTCTAAAACTATTTTAACAGCGTAACGTGTAAATAGGTGAGACAAAAACCACAGGGCAAAAACACAGATAATCATAAGGTTTTAATCCAGGCCAGTACTTCACTGCATAAAAGTTTATTTTTTCTCTGTGTTGAGTTAAAGTAAAACCAGTTTGAATATATTCTTTGTCATGCGTCTATTCAGCCTGTTGTGGAGTGAGTTCACTTTTCCCCTCAAAGTCAGTCAACAGACATGCAGAGGTCACTTTACTAACAGAACCGCTATCAACAGGTGACTTGTACTGTAAAGATTCATGCTGAAGCAGCAGTACTAATCAGGAAGTGGGAAATAGTACTTCAAAATAAAAATTCTGCTCCAGAAATTAATCATTAGCTTTTTGTTTTGACGAAGTTGACCCACATGCTCACGACCCACTCTGCTGGGCCACATTCTGACTGGTCTTGAGGGTCTTTTGCAGTTTGAAATGTTACTTCTTGTTCTGTTGAAGCATGAAGTTAATGTGTACTGTTGTCGACCACATTTCCTGCTGTCAAACTCCATGAAGGCTTTGCTGTGGATCTTGTCTAATTTGGCTATCCATGCAAAAAGATAATCAGATTCTCATTCAGCAACTTAAATACAAAACATTAAGTTAGTTTTTCAGTATTTTTTAACAATGGTGAATTTTCCCTGAAAATCAATTGGTCAGGTGTAGTTAGTGTATTTGTATTTGCGTCTGTTGTCACTGTTGTTCTGTCCCTTATTTCACGGCGCCCTCTCTGCACCAACATCAGCTGCCCCCGGCGTGGCCCGAGCAAGGCTGGCTGGAGTTCCGCGCTGTGGTCTTGGCCTACAGGGACGGTCTTCCTAATGCTCTGGATGGGGTGAGCCTGGTAGTGCGACCTGGGGAGAAGGTGGGAATCGTGGGGCGTACGGGCTCCGGCAAGTCCACCCTGTTCATGGCCCTTTTCCGTATGGTAGAGCTGAACCAGGGTCAGATTCTCCTGGACGGACTGGACATCAGCACCGTGGGCCTGGCTCAGCTCAGGTATGCCTGAAGCGGTGGTAGGTTTGGATGAGGATTAAATGACAAAATGTGAGCAAACATGAGCGAGTCCACGCAGTTTGAGAGATAAAGGTTATCCACAGCTCCAATGATCTGTATTCTGACCATAATGTTGTGTTGTTATGTTGCCATCAACACTTTTGAACACAAAAAAAACAGATAAAACAAAAATAACAATAAAATGAAATGAACAATAAACCTGTACAATGAAAACACACACTGTGTTAGACAACAATGGGAAATGTGCCGTGTTTGTTTCAGCCAAGAGGAAACAGCATTTCAGGAGAAAATAGTGAAAAGTTTAAAAATCTATCACAGAAATCTTCAGTAAAATCAAATCACTAGTGAATTGACCCACAGCTGAACTTTCTGCCAAATATACAATATGCAGGCCTCATATTTCAGTCTTTACTTTGATAAAGCTGTATAACAAAATAAAACCAGTAACAAGTCAAAGTTAACACTCTGTGTGTGTTGCGGTGGCGCCCTCTGCAGGTCCAGGTTGGCTATTATTCCTCAGGACCCCTTCCTGTTCAGTGGGACCATCAGGGAGAATCTGGACCCATGTGGGCAAAACCCAGACCAGAAGCTACTGGACGCCCTGGACCAGTGCCACCTCAGCTCTGTGGTCAACAGGATGGGTGAGACAGACTGAGACAGAGGGTGTTATGAGGAAGTCAGTAATGAAGTGAGCCGATGAGACTGGATGACACAGTGAATTAGAGATGAGCAGAGCGATGGTTATTAAACCAAGGCGTGTCTGGATTTAATTGCCCGACATGCAGTCCTTTAATTAGCTCACTCCACCCATCTTCATTCCTGTCATGTCACAGGATCAGCGACTGTCACAGAATGTTTCTTTTGGTTCAAAAGGCGTCATCCACTTCTGAGAAAGCCATTGTTGATTCAGAACATCTGATGATCTGGATGCTTTATTTATTTATTCACCCATCTTCTGTCAGCGTACATAAAATCAAGTTATAGGCACCATCTACTTATTGTCTTCGCCTCCTTCTTCTTTTCATCTTCCTCTCTCATGTTTTATCTGGCAGTTGTAACGCAAAGAGGAGGATTAGGATGGAGAGGCCCTCGAGAGACGTGGTGGGATTTAGTTTTGGATGCAGGAAAAATGGCCACTTGACTGTCTCTGTACTGTTAAGACTCTGGCAGAAAGATAAAGTGTGCTTCCTAACAAACAGCATCCTGTTAAATATTTGATGTACCACTTCACACACTTTTAGTCAAAAAGCTTCAAAGTGATGCATCAGCAGCATAAATGAGAGATGATGATGGCGACAGACTCAGACTCCCTGTCTAATGCCTTTTTGTGCGTGTGTCAGGTGGTCTGGATGCTGAGGTTGGGGAGAGAGGAAAATCTTTCTCGGTGGGACAGAGACAGCTGCTGTGTCTGGCCAGAGCTCTGCTGACCCAGGCCAAGGTGAGCCCTCAGCTGCGTTATTAAACCACAACACCAACACAGAATGAGACCATGGCTGCTCCTTCCAATGCTCTCTGCAGGTCCCCCATCAAAACCATGAAAACAAAAGGCGTAGTTTGTTGACATCCTGTGTTAGCATTTTCATTGCTAAACCAGGCTAAAGAGAATCTATCTGACATGACTCAGGCAGAAATGTTCATGTTATTTGGCATCTTCCCTCCTCACTCTCTGAAGTATCATGTGATGTTTCCCGTGTTGCCAAGTGAAACACACTGTTACCTTCAATAAATTTACGGATGTCTCTGGGTTTGAACGTTGCTGGAAACATCTGGGATGCAGCAATGTTCCATAAAACTGCTGCTGCTGTGTTAAAATGACCTTTTCTGTGGACGTACTTTTGCTGTCAGCACGAACACCAACCGTCAAATGCTTTTAATGTGACGCAGCAGCAGCAGACAATGTTTGGTTTGCATGAGCAGCAACTTGATCCAGCTCTGATATGACTGCAGGAGAGTGAAGAGTAAACAGCGAGGCTGATATTAATGAGATAAAATAAACAGTAATGCTGGATTTCCTGTGGTTACCTCATGTGTTGGTAGGCAGATAAGATCTAATCGTATTGTACTGACACACCTTTTCATGGCTCTGTTTTAGTAATGGACCCAGTGAAAGCTGCACACATACACATTCCATTGCAATTCAACGCTTATATTAGTGATGTCTTGTTGATGGCAACGTTAAATGCACATTCTTGAATAAGTTCTTCGTCTGCTCCCCTCTTATCATCATTCTCAGTAAACCCTTCACTGCTTTTCACCTGTTTCTCATGAATACACTGAGCTCCACCTCACAACTCTGGAACATAAGTCACTGTTTTCACATCATGCAGCTCCTGTGTATTGATGAAGCCACAGCCAGTGTGGATCAGAAGACGGACAAACTGCTGCAGCAAACCATCAGAGAGAAGTTTCAGGACAAAACAGTCCTCACTATTGCACACAGGTAAAAGGCTTCCTGAAAACTAATTTCCAATCTATATTTCAAGATGTGAACAGTCCACCATGGACAGATTTTACCTCATGAAGTCCTCCTTTCATGCTCTACTCTTCTCTAATTCATCATCTAATTTATGAGTGAAACCTTTAAAAATAAAAACTACATGAATATTACATGAATATTTAAAGATACTTTATTTATTCACATCTAAATAAAACGGGCGGCACGGTGGAGCAGCAGGTAGTGCGCATGCCTCACAGCAAGAAGGTTGCCGGTCGATCCTCGGGTCGGGCGGGGCCTTTCTGTGTGAAATTTGCATGTTCTTCCCGTGCATGCGTGGGTTCTCTCCGGGCACTCCGGCTTCCTCCCACAGACCAAAAACATGCTCATTAGGTTAATTGGTGACTTAAAATTGTCCCTAGGTGTGAGTGTGAGAGTGAATGGTTGTATGTATGTTGCCCTGCAGTCGGCTGGCGACCGGCTCAGGGTGTACCCGCCTCTCGCCCGTTGACAGCTGGGATAGACTCCAGCCCCCCCCAACCCCGAAAGGGATAGTCGGAGTATAGAAGATGAATGAATGAATGAATGAATGAATGTAAATAAAATAGAAATAGGAAATAACTTGAATATCTCAAGAGAATATGTAAAAATGTGTAGAAATATGTACACTCTACTGCAATAGAAATCGACCATAAATAGTAAACAACATGAATATAATGAAATATAATAATAAACTGTGTATTATGCTACAATAAATAGCAACTGTCTACAAAGAAATATATCTGCTGTGCAACATTCTACATTAGCAACAAGAATAATAGAATACTAGAACAATGCTATGCTAATACTAATGCTATAATAGTAACAATACTAACAATAGTTATAGCACATAGTAACACATAGTAATATATAGTAATAATGATAATTATCATCACCTTCAGCTTCATAATAGCAGTAGTAGAATATTTGGAAATAATTCTTTTTTTTGTCTGTTTGTGTCACCAGGATCAACACCATCATGGACTGTGACCGGGTGCTGGTGATGCATGCTGGGAAGGTGGTGGAGTTTGACACCCCGGCTGCTCTCTGCCAGAATGACCGCTCCATCTTCCACAGGATGGTCGGTTGGAGAGAAGAGTGACGAAAAAGAGACTGGAAGGAGGCGACTTGTCAGAAATGGAAAGATCTATTTTTCTATTTTATACTGGAACGATTTGCTGAGAAATCGTGAGCAGGGTGCTGCTTCACACACTTGAACGGTTTTCACAGCACACACTTGAAACATAATTAAAATCTTCTTCTCCTGCTGGAGCAGATACGTGGTGAATGCGTCGCTGCAGGGTACTGTTCTGTATTTGAACCAGCAGCTTGGACTGAGAAGAGATGATATGTTCACTGTGACGTTTAGTTTCTTTTAATTTATGATTTTAATACTGAAACAGCACTAATCTAATTTTTCTCAAATTCATGAGTTTTGTGTAAAAACTGTGCTTCCCTCGGTCTTGATTGTTTTAAAGGGTAATACCAGTGTTTTTAATTACCCTTATTACTGCAAGTGGGTAAATGGTAGCAGGGCTTACATGTGACTCTATACTCAACCAGTCCATCCTCAGATGTCCATATTTATTATTTTTGTTGACTCCTTTGTTTGTGTTTAGCCTATTTAACGGTTTTATTTTCTTCACCCTGGATGTATTGGGAAAAATCACTCTGTCATAGACTCCTGTAAACTATCTATGGTGGCTGATGGGGGATAGTAGTTGCACTCAAAATGTGAAAAGGGAGAACTATAAAAACCAACATCTAAAACATTTGGGGGATGTTTTCCTCTCTGTCTTGTCACATTTAACCTCCACTTAGACACATACATATCAGGCTGTATTTAAATGAAATGTCAGATTTGGCTGCAGGTTTCGTAGCCTGTTTTTGTAGTTGTGGGGATGAAGCGATATCAGTCTGACATAACAATCTAACTCTAATTTTAGCGTGTGATCTATTTGTTTATAATCTGTAATCTCAAACTGGCTCATTTAAACTTAATGATGGGGAGTTAATGATGGCTCTCTTTACATGCAACAGTGGTTATTTTGTGAACTCTTTATATAAACTGAGGTTTACATGAAGGTCTAAAGGGTTTATAATTCACACTCTTGCAACATGGGAACAACGTGGATTGAGGGTACAGGTACCTGATCCTAGATCTGTTTGAGCCACCTCAGCTACGAGGCAGGCGGCTAAACATTGAGCTGTTATAACTGAAGGCGACAGTCTGCAGACATCCCAGCCAGATTTCAGTGTTAATCACAGCTCAGAGAATGCTTAGTACAATGTGCTACTGCTGATAAAGCCCAGCGGCATTTTCAGAAATAATCTTTGAAAGCTAATTGGTTTTAGAGGGAGATCACATAAGTATATTTTGTGTCAATTATGACATACAGTACGTTTTGGTGTTTATGTTTTAAATCTCAGATAAACTCGTTGACCAAACGAGCATTTTTCTTATGTCAAATTATTCTGCCAGTGTGCAGCTGCTCCAACGTGGCAAGATGCTGAAAGCCTCTACTTCATGGTTAATAATGCAAGCCTTTATTTCTAAATGAAGCTCTTAATTGTTTAAGAGCAACTCAGACGATACATCCATTACATATTCATTTTGTAATAAACTATTGTTTTTTGTTTTTTGTTTTTTTACCTATTTTCTTTATTTACATGAAAGCACAACTTTTCTATGTGTGTGTGTTTTGTAATTAAGGAACACCAGGTCTCTTCTATAACCGGAGGGAATGTTTTCAGAATGAATTAGAGGTCTTTTCTGTAAACGTAGTGTGTTTGTTCTCTCTCGTCTCTTCATTTACTTATGACATATCTTTCCAACTTGTGTCAACATCAGAATGTTCAAACACCTGTGCTTTTAGAGAGATTTCTAGAAATCTGTTAACTCACTTGGTTGATAAAGCCTGAAAAAATGCCCATCACAATGTTACACAGCTCAACATGGCGTCATTCAAAGACCATATCTCTTAAATATTAAATTCAGTATCATGTCAGACCAAAAAAACAGCAAATTCTTAGTTTGCCATCAAATATTTTCCATTCATGCTTGAAATTGACTCAATTAATGGATTATCAAAATAGCTTCTGATTCATTTTCATTGTTGCAGCAACTTTAAATCAAATATAAATTGAAATATTGATTGAAAGAACGAACTTTTTGAGTGTACCACTGGTGTTGTTACATGCATTATTATACAGAACAGTTCAGAGCCACTGAAAGCACTCGACTAGACCTGCTGTATGTGCAATATGATGATGTGTGATATGTTTAACATACTTGTGAATGGTTTTTGGGGGTGTGTTTTGTTTTGTCAACAAGGTGCTTTATGAAGCCCTCTTGAATAATAATTAAACTCTAATGAAAAATAAATTGGTTTTATTTAAACATTGTTGTCACACCTGTTTCATTTGTTCTTGTATCGTCAGAGCTCACCTGGAGCCACAGCCATACCTTTCCAGGCATGATTACATAATAAGTCTGTGCATTCCACTGAGCCACCTCTTTCTCTTTCCATCCAGGTTCACACAGAAGGGAGTCTTTGTGATCAACATGGCTGTGATCAGAGTGACTCACGCAGTGAACGCCTGCCGCTCCCTTGGCACAGGTCAGCATTTTTCTCATAATGACAGGCAGATCATGTTGTCCCAGTGTTTGCTTCATGTTTCTTTTGCTGTGTCTTGGTTCTTGAATGTTCAGCGTTTGACTTTAATGTGTGCGTGAAAGTGTGAGTGAGCGTATATAGACTGCACACGTGCATGTGGGAACTCGTTGACGTATGAGGAAAGGCGGGTCCAGTGGGAACAGTTGTGTTATTGTCTGTTGTGGTGTATGTCTGTGTTTGTATGCATGCGAGCCGCAGGCGTGTGGTAGTCAAGGTGTGTTTGCATCAGGACGTGACGTGAATGTGTGTGTTTATGTCTGTTGACAGTTGATGGAGGGGTATGTTTAAGCTGGAACCTGTTTAACTGCTTCAGGTCAGGTATTTGTCCACCTGACTGGCGTGCCTCTCCTCAGTCACCGCCTGCAGAGCAAACAGCATGGACTGACTGTGCTCCATGCTGAAACTCACAACTTCAACAGCACAGAGGGCAGACACCTGCCTGATAAAGCCTGAGGTCAGTTTCATTTATGATTTTTTTCAGCTGTGAACTTCTTCCTGTGTGGCGTCTGGTCCGTAAAGTGGCAGGTTTTGGGTGGAAGTGGGCAGTGTTTCAGGTTTCAGGTACCAGCATCCAGGTAGTTTCTGTCAGGTCTCAGCTCCTGTGCTGTTCAACTTAACTCCTTTTATAAACTGTTGAATGTCATGTTCAACCAGCCGCAATCAACACTTACAATTAAACATTTCTCAGAACAAATCACTTTTCATTTAAAAAGCCTTGTCAGTTCATTTAGATGATGCACGTACTCTTTTATTATTACAAGCTACAAATCCTCTGCTACTGCCAAAGTACAAATGTGCTGATAGCTTTGTGTCACTAATGAAACAAAAAATAAACAAAAAATCCCAGAGAAGTATTGCTTTGATTGCATTGTGGCTCTATTGTGCTCCCAGTTCCTCCAGACTTAATGTTTTCGCTTTTATGACAGCAGGCATGTGCACTTTGGCTCATCTGCAAGATGTTTAATGTGTAACTAAAGCAGTAAATCAGCTACTTGCTTTGTTGAGACGTCATTTATAATTATGTAATATGAGCTAAATGCCAAAAAAGCAGTTGATGTTAGTATTTGCTTTCACACAATAACTGCAGAAGTATTTGTTGTGGTGTAGTTTTAAAGTTAATTCAGGAAAGACGTGATAGAAAAGAGTGACAAAATACTCTAAACATGAAGCGCTTTTTTAGGATATAGGACCATTTTACTACATCATATTTAGGGTTTTGTTTGATTAAATGTTGTCATTATTGTGTCTTATATAATGGTATTGTGATAACAGACTTGAGGAGACAGTTGTTATTGTCTGAATGAATGCTGAGTAAGATTTTACCACAGTCTGTCCCAGCTTGACGTCTTACATAAATAAATTAGATTAGAGATAATTAGACTTTTTAAACTAATTTTAACACCTCTAATTTGAAATTCTTCTGTAAACATCAAAGTATTATTGACATGATCCTGCTGCAGTTATTGTAATCTTCTTTTCATCCTTATTGCCTGATCACATTGTTTCAGTATGTGTTGTTATAGTGGCACACTGATGCTGTGTGAGTCTGTCTTTAAAATCACATAACTTGAATTTTACATGTGATTGTTAAGTCACCAAGGATTTTTCTTTATCTTAATTTACTGTCTCGTGGTGTGGAGTTATATAACTTGCAGTTAGGTGTTGGTGCAGAGTAAATCACAGTTTCAGTCATCTAGCTCATCTCTGCACAGCATTTCACACGATGCTGATAGAACATAGTGTGTCTGGATTCATTGGAGGTCTGCCAGTACTCCGTACTAGAAAGTAGCGGGTGTGGTTATTTTTGACATTGTGTGCTCATGAAGAGGAAACACCCAACGACAGGATACTTGATCACAACAGTCTCGCTAAACCTGTTCCTGGTTTCCTTCAATTATAGCCCAAAAGCTGAAAAGCCATAACTGAAATGCCTGAGAGATGCACCTGCTGAGGTAACCTGGGTGTCACTTGTCTTTGTGTATACACTAAAACTGTTTTTTTATGTCTTCATTTAACTAAACTCGTCTCTAAGAGTATACTTGAGAATTTGATAGTACGTAGCATTTATCTCGAATCTAAATTAACTCATTGACACACTGAGATAAGATGCTAAACTTGTCAACAGAAACATCCTTTAATGACTTTAATTCTGACGTTAAATAAATTGCTTTGTCTCTTATCTGTTTCTCTTGTCAAAACATTGCCTGCTGAAGTCGTGTTGCTCCCCTAGTCTTTGTTGATTCTTGCAACTCTTAAACTGAAACAGCACCAATGATTGCTATGCTTGGATTTTAATAGGTTGGCTGGATAGATTGGCCCCACCCAAAGCTGCTGTATGTTTTGGCTTGTTCTCTCCTTTCAGAGGACTTCTCGGAAATGCAGTTAAAACTAAACAGTTTGCCAGAATGGCGCATTTCTGTGCAACTGTATTATAGTGGAAAAATGTGTTTCTTAATGATGTATGATCAGAGCTGTTTGCTGGACTCTCCTGGTTAACCTGTTTCACAGGTGACATACAGTGCATACACTGCACTGTATGTCACACATATAGAATTGCCGTGTGTTCCCATAATAGCCAAATCTGTCAACTGGAAATTTTATTTTCTTCTATAGGTTTAGTCAAAGGGGACTTTTCAATGCCACTGCAACAGAAACACGTCAATCATGGTATGCAACACTGACATGTTTTAGTTCTGTGTTATAATCTAAACTAGTCACATTTCTATTGTATGTTGCTTTTAAAAGCTCTTCCTGTGTGCTTCTGTTTAAAGCGTTTTATGAAATGTCTTTGCTTGAAGCCGTCACACCGCAGGGTGAGGAGTCTCTCTGAGGCCTTGACCCTGGAGCAATCGGAGGGGGGGGGCCTGGTCATATCCAACATCAACAACAGTGCCTCAGCCAATCAGGGACTGAAGGAAGGTATGACCCTTGGCTTGCTAATTAAGCTTTTTTTTTTTTTTTTTTTACGTATATTAATTTTGACAGTTTTAGAAGCAAGACATAATAGTGTCTTAGCTTTTAGAATTCAAACAGTTGTTCCCCACAAGAACATGCCTCAGTTCATGGATCATTGTTTAGTGCACACGACTGTTTAATGCAAACACTTGATTTTTCTTTTTTTAGGGGACGAAATTTTGGGAGCAACAATCAATTTTGATCAACTATCAAAAGAGGAGGTCTTAAAAGTACTGAAGCTGATGGAGCCATTTGATGACAAGGTGAGAGTCCTCACGCGGAGCAACCTGAGCAAGAGCGTTGGCCATCTGGACCAGTGTGCCAAGAGTCCTGCCACGGTAGGTGGAATACAGATATAATCAAGACAAATGGAATAAGTAAACTTTCATGCAGCAGTGGTCACAACACATGAAATGTTTTGTTAAAGGTTTTAATGCAGATTCCACCGAAACCAATGTTCTTATTTGGTTTTCTTGTCTTTTAAAGTACATTCACTCTATTGGCATTTTTATAGTGTTCAACAAAGAGCAGTTTTTGTGTTGCAATCTGCATTACATTAGTTGTCGTGGAAACAGTGCTAAAATTGATCCTCACCTCAACTGCTAGACAATACTTACACAAAACCTTAGCATTATACATTCAAGTTGTGATTTATATTTCTAGATGCTGACGGATTCCTACAGCAAACTCTACAATGCCAAAATCAAGAAGTTTATGAGAGATGACTTGCCTGATGAAGCGAGCTGTGAGAATGGGGAGGTTACTGCCAAGCCAACTGTACCAGCTTCATCCAAGGTCACCCTAAAACGCGACATGGGGTTGCCTCGCCTTGGTGTTGACTTCGGACTTCTGAAAACCAAGACTCTGAGCACAGACATTAATGATGACTCACAATCTGATGATGGTGGAGAATTAACATTTGACAGCAATCTGAACCTTCCACCGTTGGGTCTTGGCTTAAATGGAACTTCTCTAAGTGGAGCTCAGGTACCAAGACTGAGAGTCGATGATAGAAGTCCACACCTTAATGCTCCAGACATCCCTCTGTCAGAAACATTACCACAGTGTCCAAATGTAAACACTACCAATGGTATTCAACTGGCAAACACTGACAGTCCATCAGTTGACTTGACAATGTCAAATCTTGAAAAACCTCAAATTGGGGTGGATAGCAATGGAACTTTAAGAGCTCCAGAGGTAGGTATGGACTTAAAAGGCCCAGATGTTAATACCCCTGACATGGGGATTAATGGGGGAAATATCACTGGTCCATCCTTTGACACTGGTGTTCCCAAAGTAGCCATTGAAAAAACAAACAATGAATTCAGAATGCCAAAATTCAAATTGCCAGACCTGGGCCTCTCTGGACCATCTTTTAGAGGTCCAGAATGTGAGGTCCAGACACCAGATGTAGGAACCCCAGATGTTCGTTCAGGTAAACTCAGTCTCAAGTATTCCAAGAGACTGAAAAACCCAGATTTAAATGTGGATGATCCTTTCAGTTACACAGAGTCACCTGAGCTCAGGATTTCTGGAAGATCCCCTGGTTTAGATCTAGAAATGCCAGGTGTTGATGTATCACAGCTTGATCTAAATGGACCAGACATTGACATGTCTTCAGGACAAGTCAAAGTGCCACTTAAGAAATCACTCAAATCTCCGGATTTAGATGTAGATGCCCCATCTGATAAATTCACCCTGCCCAAATTTGGGGTCTCAGGCAAAAGTGACCTGAGTCTCAAAACACCAAACATAAAAGGTGGGATTCGTTCACCTGATGTAAATTTACCCAAAACTGACCTGAAAGGACCAAATTTAGCCATTGACACTTCATCCATTGACATCAAAGGTCCATCTGGAAAATACAAGGCTCCTAAGTTTATGATGCCCAAATTTGATTTACCAAACATTCAAGTTCCAGAATTTAATGGAGATTTAGTAGGACCAGATATGCGGTTGACTGCACCAGACGTAAAAGCTGGAATTGCACACCCAAATGTTGACATTGATGCACCTTCACTTGATCTCAAAGGCCCAAAGTCAAAGCTGAAAATGCCTGATATTGGAAGTCCTGACTTGCATATTGATGCTCCCTCAAACAGATTTCAGATGCCGAAATTGAACGTTTCAGGCACATTGCCAAAGGGACCAAATTTGGACATAGACACACATCTAAAATCTCCAGATTTGAGTCTGCAAGCTCCAAAGATAAAGGGTGGAATTGATGCCCCTGACTTGGACTTGCCAAACATGAACCTTAAAGCTCCAGAGTTAGATGTGAACACTCCAGACATTGGTTCACCCAAAGCTAAATTTAAAATGCCAAAATTAAAGACGTCTAAATTTAGTCTTCCAAACCTGAAAGGACCTGACATCGATCACAGTTTTGATGGTCCAGACATGGATGTTAATGCACCGAATGTCAACTTCAAAAGTCCTAAAGCTGACTTAGATGTTGATGTTGCTGGTCCATCAGGAAAATTCAAAAAGCCAAACTTGAACCTGCCTGGTTTTGGCCTGTCAGGTCCAAAGTTA
Source organism: Chaetodon trifasciatus (assembly GCA_037975065.1). Taxonomy (NCBI): domain Eukaryota; kingdom Metazoa; phylum Chordata; class Actinopteri; order Chaetodontiformes; family Chaetodontidae; genus Chaetodon; species Chaetodon trifasciatus. The sequence goes on along the minus strand of JBBMOE010000032.1, from coordinate 589,052 downwards.
GATGGCCCTAATTTGGGCCTCAATTCACCCGACCTAGATATATCTGGTCCCAAGCTCAGTGGTGATATAAATGCACCAGACATAAACATGCCCAAGACTGATCTCAAAAGTCCTAAACTGGACCTAAACACCCCAAAGCTCAACTTAGACATGCCATCAGGTAAACTGAAAATGCCAGAGCTTCATGCTCCAGACTGGAATGTCAATGCTCCCTCGGGCAAATTGAAAATGCCTAAATTGAATCTTTCAGGTACATTACCAAAAGGACCAAATATGGACCTGAACGCAGATCTAAAGTCACCAGATTTGAGTCTGAAAGCTCCAAAGATAAAGGGTGGACTTGATGCCCCTGACCTCGACTTACCAAACATGGACCTCAAAGCTCCCCAATTAGATATGAACACTCCAGATGTCAACATTGGTTCACCCAAAGCAAAATTTAAAATGCCCAAATTGAAAATGCCTAAGTTTAGCCTCCCAAGCCTGAAAGGACCTGAGATTGATCACAGTTTTGATGGTCCAGACATGGATGTTAATGCACCGAATGTCAACTTCAGAAGTCCTAAAGCTGACTTAGATGTTGATGTTGCTGGTCCATCAGGAAAATTCAAAAAGCCAAACTTGAACCTGCCTGATTTTGGCCTGTCAGGTCCAAAGTTAGATGGCCCTAATTTGGGCCTCAATTCACCTGACCTAGATATATCTGGTCCCAAGCTCAGTGGTGATATAAATGCACCAGACATAAACATGCCCAAGACTGATCTCAAAGGTCCTAAACTGGACCTAAACACCCCAAAGCTCGACTTAGGCATGCCATCAGGCAAACTGAAAATGCCAGAGCTTCATGCTCCAGACTGGGATGTTAATGGTCCTTCAGGCAAATTGAAAATGCCTAAATTGAATCTTTCAGGTACATTACCAAAAGGACCAAATATGGACATAAACACTGATATGAAATCACCAGATTTGAATTTGAAAGCTCCAAAGATAAAGGGTGGGATTGATGCTCCTGACTTGGACTTGCCTAATATGAGCCTTAAAGCTCCCAAATTAGATATGAATGCTCCAGATGTTAACATTGGTTCACCCAAGGCAAAGCTGAAAATGCCTAAATTGAGAATGCCAAAAATGAATCTACCAAACCTAAAAGGACCTGAGATTGATGGCAGTTTCGATGGCCCAGACATTGACATCAGTGAACATAACATTAACCTGAAAGGGTCCAAACCTGGCTTTGAAATGCCAGATGTTGATTTTGGCAAACCATCAGGAAAACTTAAAAAGCCACATCTGAAAATGCCTGATGTGGGGTTTTCTAGTCCAAAGTTCGATGGCCCAAACTTTGATTTCAAGTCACCAGATCTTCATGCCAAATTACCAAAAGGGCCAAATTTGAACATAAATTCAGACTTGAAAACTCCAGATTTTAATCTCAAAGCTCCAAAGATGAAAGGTGGAATTGATGCCCCCAAGTTGGGGTTACCTGACATGGACCTTAAGGCCCCCAAGTTACATACAGACAAACCAGATGTCAATATTGGTCTCCTGAAAATGCCAAATTTAAATGCACCAGACCTCAGTCTCTCTGGACCTAATCTTTCAGAACCTAAACCGAAAGTCCCTGGTATGCCAGACTTAGAATTGCCTGATGCCAAGTTCAAAGGTCCCAAACTAGACCTCAATGCAAAACGACCTGATCTAGGAATAAATGGTAACATGGGACAACCTGACCTGAACTTTACCGCCCCTCAAGTCAAAGGAGGAATAAGAGGTCCAGACTTTGACATGAATGTTCCCTCAGGAAACATCCAGGGTCCTCAGACTGATCTTGATTTGGCAGACAGAAAATTCAGACTCCCTTCTTTTAAGTTGCCCCAGTTTGGAGGCCCAGATCTTAATAGGACAGGGTCTGATATTGATTTTGGTGCATCTCTGAGACCAAAACATGTGGACATTTCTCCTCCAAATGCAAAACTGAACATGAAACCGCAGTTAAGGGGGAATATCACAGCTCCAAATGTTAGTGCTCCAAACATGGACCTCAGCATGCCAAAAGCAGCAATGCAGAATCCACAATGGCGTCCCAAATATCCAGATCTTAACATTGATGATCCCTCACTAAATTTCAAAGCACCTGCTTATAAGAATCGCAGATCAGATGTCACAGGGTTAAACATGAAAATGCCTGCCCTGGATGTAGATGGAGATGTCACACTTCGTCACAAAGATATAAAGTCACGTAGTACCAAAGTAAGGTCCAGCTACCCTCTGGTGGATGCTCATTTAGGCCACCATCTTGATTTCAACCGTTCAGATCTGAACATCGATGATTTCACAGGAAAGGATCATGTGCTCAGAGCCAGAGGCTCAAAATTGGACCTCCAGGCATCACATTACTATGGACAGGCGATCCCCCCACCAGGTGTTAACATTGGCATGAGGGACCCCAGGCATACCAGAAGAATTTCTCCTGGTGAAACTGACATATATGCAAAACCTCAGAAAACAAAGCAGCCCGTACCTAATGCACGTTTACCACATTTTTCTCAAGATTCAAGAATAAGAATGCCAGACAGTACAGATGGATACTATGTCACTGTTTTTCCCACTCAATCACAAAATAAAAAAATACCTGACTTTTATCCAAGAGACGTGGACCTTGAAGTTCCAGGTGAAAATGATGTAAAAGGGTCAACATTCTTTTTCTCCAACCTCATATAGATTTTAAACCACTGATGTTCCATAAGAGGTACCAAGTATTTTTGTTAATGCGCTTTTTATCTTGGGTTTATTTATTTGGACTTAAGCTGTTATGTATATTATTGTATGATTTATGTTCATGCAGTTTTGAAATATGTCACTTTCTGCCTCATTTAAGATTTTTTTTTACTGTATATAAAGCCAGTCTTGTTGCTTTGTAATGATACAGCCGACATCAAATGCAATGGTCCTGCACTTATTTTATATGTAAATTCAGACTTTTTCACATTTTGTTATTTTCTAATATCTTTTGTACTATGCAAGACTTGTTTGAAGAGTGTAGGTATTCTTTCTATGTATATTAAAGTTAAGTTATGTCACCCAAAATCCCCAAAGTTTTACTCCAGTTTAATACTAATGGTGATTCTCAAAGAAGAAATGTGTGTATTTTACATTACAAGATCAAATGATGTATGTTGTTCTGTTATATATTGTTGTTTTTTGTTGAATTGTTATATATTGTCAAATGAATATTATATTTGGATATTAAAATGTCCAAATTTGTACATATGTTTATATTATACTCTATGTATATACTTTTGAAACATCCACTTTATTTTATATTCATTGGGGAAGTATATAATTGAGTTTCTATAATTTTTATGAACATTTTTACTTTTTTGAGCAATAATATAATAAATGATAGTGAAATTATTGAATTTTACTATGTGATAAACTATATAAAGTGCCATAGGACATCACAAACATCATACAATTTTTAATGTCAAGTTAGTCTTTGAAATAGATTTAACTTCTTGAACTATCTTGTATAGGACAGCAACTAATGATTATTTTTGGTTTGTGAAAATTCTGAAAATAGTGAGAAATAGATTCACAATTACCCAGAGCTCAGAGTACACAGTGATTGTTTTTTAAAGTAATAAATCAATGAAAATGAAAGACAGCAAATCTTTAAGTGAAGCTGGAGCCATGAAATGTTTTTCCATGAAAAATAAATGATTATCAGTTTAGTTGCCAATTAAGTGTCTGTCAATCAACTTATTAGTTTATTGACTAATCATTTCAGCTTGTATAAACGAAACATCTAAATTCTTCTTATATGTATTCTTTTCCAAGAATGTTCTATTTGACTAAGTTAAGTAGTAACAACAGCTGTCAGATAAATGTAACCTTAGAGAAGTAAAAAGTAAAATATTTACCTCTGAAATATAGATGTACTTAACACTTGTACTCCAGTGCAGTACTGACAGTAACTCTTTAAATATACATCTGGGCCGCGAGGATGGACTCGAAAAAAAAATGCAAACTTTCCCTTTAAGAAACATTTAATTTGGCATCTGCTTAATTTCTGTTGAACTATCTTTCAGGTTCAACAGAGCAGAAACTTCCGCCTCTGACGTCGAGAGTGCGCCACCGTACATTTGGATATTGAACGTCATCAACACGCGACAACATACCACGGAAATACCACAACGACCTTTCATGCAGCAAACACGCTGCGATTCCGATTACAATGTACATTTCAAACGATTTAAGAGGGAATTAAGTGCGTGTGTTACTGTGGAAGAAAACTAAATCGAAATGTTTCGTTGTTCTCTGGTAATTTGTGGCAGAGGAGCCGCTAAAAGGGTGAGTAACGTTTAACCTGCTGCTGTATTGGCTGCACATAGTTCGATTAAATCGCTCATTTTCAGAATGTGAACGTGAGTTGGTCAGGTTGTACTTTCAAGGCGTCTGTAAGGACAGTGGCGGTGACTCTGTAGGTGAAGCTTTGAGTAATCAGCAAAACAATATATCCATCTAATAAAGATGCTGATAATAGACCTAAAAGTGTAACTCATACATGTCTAATAATGATCAGAAAATGAAATCTGAGTTCTTTGAGTGTTTTACGGGAGGGAATAAAATTTGCAGCTTTGTTTAAATAGTTGTACATTACAGTTATACCTTAGCACTTAACAATCTCCAGTTTCCCACAGCCAAAGGCAACTTCCTCAGATTCAAACAATACAAGTTATTATTATATAAAACAGAGAAAATGAGCAGATCCTGCCAGAGAAGAAGCTGGGACCATTTTCACAATAAAGTGCTGAAATCATCAAATTGCCACAGATTAATTGGTTGTTTAAGCCCTAACGTCATTTATGAAGTTAAATAACAGACATTTACTGGCTGCGGCTGAAACATTTTTTATGTTATTATTTACATTGACAGAAACAAGCACAACATCACGCTTTGCTCCAGTAACATCTGATTGAGATGTCATTATTTCAATAGCTCATATGTAAACCTGTGTTAAATATATATGAGTTGCTTGAGTATTTGAAAATATAGGTATGTGAAGCACAGTTCTTCACACTGCAGCGCAGTCAGACATGAGCTCCTATCATATTTCTATAATTTAACCAGCAGAAATGTGCAAACTGTGGAGCCTGATTAATGCGATTAAGAGGGTTTTGCGGTGCCTGCTGAGTGATGACAGATATTAGTCTTTTGTTTTGGTGTTTTCTTCTCACTGACTAAAAGTTTTCTCCTCCTCAGTTCGCCTCGTCCTTCTCTGGTGAGAGCGCTCTGCCTCCTAATCTGCTGCTGCCTACAAACCTTGTGGATCCTGCCAGATTAAGTGAGTTTGTTTTAGATTAAATCGCAGTTTTTAGATTAAATCTGAACTTTTCGATGTTGCTGTTGTTGCAGTTAAGATGATATGGTCTTTGAAGTAAAAAGAAATGTTTTTGAACTTGTTTAACCTGATATTTTACACCAGTATCTTTAATTTTCACGGATTCTAACCTCCTAAACATGAAATATGTTGTTCCCAAAGAGTTTCTGTCTGCATTCACAACTTATATATCATCATGAAAGTCAGACTCATCAAAGACTTGACTCTTCCACACACCACTAGAATGGTTTCTCTCTGCTCCTGTCTCATTTAATAGTCCTGACTGTCTCTGTCTATTGTATGAAAGATGCTCATCACTGTCTCCTCTCCTGCAGAACGGCCTCCTCCTCCTCCAGGCTGCTCCCTGCCTGTTCTGAGGAAGTGCGATGCTGTTGTTCCCGCTCATCTGAGCCCCGTCCAGATGTGGGTGGACACTCTGGAGAGGCAGGACAGCGAGCCATTGGGTTTGGCTCATCTCCACCCGGATGTCTTCGCGGTGCCTCCGAGGTAAATCGGACTTGACATTTTCAAAGCTTTGATCTCAATATTCATCTTTTCTCAGGAGAGTTTTGTCAGATTCTGTCCCAAACACCAGTCACCGTTAGTTGTTATCAAGTTGAGGTTTAGGCACCAAATTCTTGAACATCTTGTTTAAACTAAAAAGATAACTGTGTACAAACTCTCAAACAATCTACACTATTGAAACCGTGTACAAGACTTGATGCGTGGAAGTGGAAACTATGGATGATTCCCGTGTTAACCATTTGTGTGTTTTCTCTCCTCTCAGGCTCGATATTCTCCACGATGTTGAAGTATGGCAGAGAAATTTTAAAAGAATTGTAAGTTACTCATTTTGAAATGTTTGGCATCAGACGGCTTCATGCTGTGATTCATGTTTTGTTGTGAGATGAATTCAGGACATGTTCAGGCTTGAAGTTCCATTAAATAAACAAACCATAAGAAAGAATTAATTTTTTTAAAGAGACAGATGCATAAAGCTTACAACACTTGTCGTTTCACTGACCATCAAACTGACTGATCAAAAACAACTTAGTTGCATTACATTTGCTGCAGCTGAGCTCGGTCTATGCAGGAACCTCAACCAGGTTTTCAGAAATGTCTGACTGTTTATATCATTCAGGAGTTGGCCCTCTGCTCCTCAGGGATTGATTAAAATGCAGAAAACAATTTTTACCACGTAGCACCGAGTTTGACAATAAAGGATCTTCTTATTCATCAGTGAGAATCATGGCTGAAGAGCATAGAAACTCAAGCTTGACCATTAAAAAGCCGATGTTCACTGAACTGACTGTTGGTTTGATCTTGCAGAGCCATGCCAGCACAAAGGTCAGGTCAGAGGTCAGAGGTGGAGGCAGGAAACCGTGGAAACAGAAAGGAAGTGGAAGAGCGCGTCATGGAAGCATCAGGTCACCGTTATGGAGAGGAGGTGACTGCTTTTAGTCTGTGAAATGCTCCGTTCCTTATGTGCTTTTAATGTTCCAGGTAGATGTAGATGAATCATCTGGGCAGACTTAAACTTGAAGTGACAAACGCCAGATCTGTGGTGTAAATCCTTTTCCTTCACCTCAGTAGAATCATCATTAGAGAGATTCACAGGTTGGGAATGAGATGAAGTCTGATGGCCGGTGTCTTTCTCTCAGGTGGGGTGTCCCATGGACCCAGAGGACCGACCAGTTACTACTACATGTTACCCATGAAGGTTCGAGTGCTGGGACTCAAAGTGGCTCTGAGCTCCAAGATGGGTCAGGTAACTGAAAGCAAATTAAATCAGTTTTGTGACATGTGTGCCCGTTAAATCTTTCTGTGCTTAAAATAGAATTTACGTATTTCCAGTGGTTTGAGTTTATTTATTGGACAAACCCAAAAACAGGTCTATCAAAAAGTGGTACTTTGTCCCAGTATTCATAGCCTGATTTTAAGAATGGTGTACTTAAATATTATAGTCAAAATAACTGCTGATGAATATTCCTAACTGATTTAAACTTTGATCTGACTGTTTTATATTCTCCCAGGACTACCTTCACGTTGTGGACTCTCTGAACATCCCCACACCTGACTCTCAGTACCTGCTGGACCTGCTCAGACACAGACACTGGGGAGAGTCGGTGCTGATAGTTGATGTGTGAGTACCGTCAGCTAGTCTCATCCTGTGGAGCTTAAAAAACTTCATTTCCTTTGTGGTTCACTCAGTGCTGATGCTCCTCTTGTTTTCAGAGGTGAAGAGATTCCTGAAAACATCCTTCAGGCAACAGCAAATTTGAAGACAGTGAACGTTATTCCAGCCATTGGTAAGTTGGCACTAAAAGGCGACATGAAGCATGAGCTTTGTCTGAAGACGAACTGTTTTTACATCATTATTTACAACTTTAGTTAGTTTGCAGCTACATCAACGTGTCAGGATGCCTGTAAAAGAAGTATTTCACTATCAGAGCATTTCACAGGTGTTCTTCTTGGTGCTTCCAAACGCAACTGGACTTGCTTGTGGCTCTAGAAGATGTTTTGTCTCTCATCCAAAAGGCTTCTTCAGTCCTGACTGGTGGGGAGTCCCAGGCCTTTGTCCTCTTGCAGGATCATAGCTCTGCCCAGCATCATGCGAGTCGTTCGGGTCACGTGAGTCCTGATGTGAGTGGCTGTTCAGCCGCCTGGGGAGAGATCTCAGGACTGCATTGTAAGTGGCTGATTAGTGGTGTCTTAGACCACCTCCTCTGTCCAGCGATGGCCTTTCCAGTTTGACATGGACGGCTTCTTTCACTCCTCTTTCAAACCACCGGTCGTCCCCGGCCAAAATATGTACATTATTGTCCTCAAATGAATGTCCCTTGTCCTTGAGATGTAGGTGGACTGCTGAGTCTTCACCTGGGGTGTTGGCTGTCCTGTGTTGTGCCATGCGCTTATGGAGCGGTTGCTTTGGTGTTACTGGGCGTGAAGTGAAGCCCAGTAACACCCTGAGGACGAAGCCTGTCCACCAATATAGAGCAATGTAGTGTATGCAGCACAATGTAGTGAGAAATGCACAGACTTGTACATTTTGGGAAACAAAGCAACCGCTCCATAAGCGCTTGGCACAACACAGGACAGCCAACACCTCAGGTGAAGACTCAGCAGTCCACCTCCATCTCAAGGACAAGGGACATTCATTTGAGGACAATAATGTACATATTTTGGCCAGGGACGACCGATGGTTTGAAAGAGGAGTGAAAGAAGCCGTCCATGTCAAACTGGAAAGGCCATCGCTGGACAGAGGAGGTGGTCTAAGACCCCACTAATCAGCCACTTACAATGCAGTCCTGAGATCTCTCCCCAGGCGGCTGAACAGCCACTCACATCAGGACTCACGTGACCCGAACGACTCGCATGATGCTGGGCAGAGCTATGATCCTGCAAGAGGACAAAGGCCTCGGACTCCCCACCAGTCGGGACTGAAGAAACCTTTTGGATGAGAGACGAAACTTCTTCTGGAGGTACAAGCAAGTCCAGTTGCCTTTGGAAGCACCAAGAAGAACCATGACCTGGATGAATGAGAAACGGAAACATGCTTTCTTTGTTACCTGCTATAGAGATGAACAGAATCTGTCTTTTCTCTGTCAGGTCTGAACGTCCACAGCATGCTGAAACATGAATCCATCATCCTCACGCTGGAAACCATCAAGTTTCTGGAAGACAAGCTGCTTTGGCACGACCAGCGCTACACGCCCCTGTACCCGTTCAAACTGCCCTACTCCGACTTCCCATAGAAGACACAAACTCACCTGTAATATATTCAGTGACTGCAGTGACGCCAATGTTCTCTTTATGTGTTTATTAACAAAAAATCCATCAATAAATAATGCCAATGATTAAAAAAAACAATGCAAAGTTTTATTAAAAGTATCTAAAAGGCATGCGGACTGCAGAAGGCCTAAAATCGATAGCTGCATTTGTATGGAACGAGACTGTTGGCCAAATCATTCCTGATCTCCCAGCGAAGGGCCGAGCGCTTCTTCTCTGTTGGCACGATGTAGGTGTTTGGCACGTAAACCCGCCGAGGTTTAGGCTGCAACACAACAAAACAAGACTTAATCTACCTTGACGCTAATGTGGATCCAGTTTGAAAACGGTGTCTGAAGCTCTTAGTCCGCATAACTGATTTTTCAGGTCCTCTAGGACTGCAGAATTGAGACTATTGATGAAATTAGAACATAGCATTAGTGGTATCAAATGGTAGAAATAACATAGTTTTAGCTGTACAGCTTCAATGCTAAGCAGTCACACTGTGTGGAACAGGGAGTAACTTCATTGCAGAGAGAATGTGACTGTGGGTTTTTGCTTTAAACACATGACACTGACTATTGCCCGGTGCTGCTTTACAGAGAATATTTGGGGAAGCACTTACTGGAGGAGGTTGGTATGCGAGTCGTTCCTGAAAACAAAAGCAAAACTTGTTGAAGCAAACCAGAGGTGCAACATATTGTCAACACATTCAACAACTGAACACTATCGAGAACGATGACGTGTGACTGCAGCCGACACGTAGGAGGACCTTCAAAGTAAATATTTGGACACTTCATATAAGCTAAAGGGCTTTTTTTTCCTATAGAAGACGTTTTCCTACCTTTATCTCCAGGCGGAGAGCTCTCCTGTCCTTCTCTCCTGGAAGTTTATACATGTCCCAGAGCTGCTTATACTGGAAATACCTGCAGAGACCATGAGTCAACTATCAGACCAATGTGGCTCTAATGGGAATAAGAATGAGTGTCTTGTGGTTCTGTTTTCTTTAATGACTCAACTTGGATTACCTCTCAGGTTTTTAACTTACTTGGCCACTGGGTCTGTCTTCTTCATGGTTTGCTGACTCATTACTGGTCGGATGACTGAAACATAAAAATGTCTGATAAATTATCAAACGGTTTTGTGTTATAATACTAATTTGAGTTGGTACAGGAGATTGGTGTTGACTTACAGGACTTGGGTTTGGGCCTGATGTCGGCGTCACTTTGAGCTCGAGTCTGTCCAAAGTGAAACGACAGTAAAGTGATTGTTAGTGACAATAAAGACGTTTAATCAGCTCTGACCACAGAGTAACTACACGTCTGTGTTCTTTGTAATGTAACACAAACAGTGGAGGGGACCTCCCCATTCTGTTGGACTACATTACCCACCATGCCTCTTATGTAGGATTCAAAGGCGCTCATAGAGATTCCCTCGCTCTCAGAGCTCTGGCTGTCGCTCTGGCTGGCTTCGTCTTCGTTCTCTGTCTCAAAGTCGCGTTGAGCCGAAGTGGATAAACGGAGCTCCGCCAGTCGTTCCTCCAGACAGCTCGCTGCTTCTGCAGGCAAACAAACAGCATCCATTACATTCAGAAAGACCGTCAGGATTCCACTGGGTTTGTTTTTCAGGCAAAGCATCACAATGAACAAATGTGATTAGTGGTGGGAGGATGTGCTGCTCCTGTGTCTGTGATCTCTGGAAGGAATCCATTTTCAAGGCTAATACTGATGGCAAATCAGCTTGATTGATTAGCTTGATTTTGGTCTGGATTACTGTTCTTGGACTTAGAAGATGGTTCCTGGTCAAAATCTCTTCAGTTAACTCAATTATCAATCAAAACATATCTTCACATTGACCTCTGACATACTGCTAACTCAACCTTTTCATAAACAGCCATTTTATCTTGTCCCAAAAGAACAGCAACTTAATAAGAGTTATGTTAAGAGACTAAACTAAAACAAAATGAGTTGATTATCCTTTGAATCTCATGTTAACCTGTGATCGCAGTTTTTAATTGCTTGATTGCTTATTCAAATTTCAGTGTAACACTTTAACTTGCAGGATGGAAGTGAACACTTTTAGCTGTGTTACATTTTCAGATGACAAGATTTCATGATGACAAGATGACAAGATCCTGAATGTGGCAGAAGCAGAACTGAAGCATCAGTATGAGTCGACTGCATTTCACACACAACCTCCAATGTAAAATTTAAGGCTCAACCTGATCTACTGACCCTGAGATTCAAGCTCATGTTGGACCAACAGCAGTGACTTCCTGTCAGAAAGTATTTTTCAGAAAAGTAAATTTTGAGTAATAGCATTCTAACAAGCTGATGTCCTGATACTGACGCTGTTAGCAGACAGACAGGAAGCCATTTACCCTTCATCTGTCTGAGGTTTCCCTCCCACTCCTCACACATCTCCTCATACGTCATCTGGCTGAAATCCACTTTGGAGTCGATAAACTTGATGTCTTTGTTGCTTGAAGACTCGTCTGGGTCCTCCGACTCGACTTTGTCCTCTTTCTCCACATTAATGTCTTCTTTAAGGTCCTGCACCTCTGCTTCTTCTTCTAGCCGTTCAGATTGTTTCCCCCCTTCAACATCACCACTCCCACCTTCTGACTGCTTCTCATCCAAAATGAATTTGTCTTTCACTTCCACAACTACATGTTGATCTTCTGCTGCTCCATTTCTCACTTTGTTTTCGGCGGCTTCGTGTTGACCTCCAGATTTCTCCACACCTGCTCGGTCTGGATCTTCTTCTGGTGTCCTGTCTGTGTCGTCCACCTCTGCTTGCAGGCCATCATCTCCACATAATGCCACATTAGCTTCAGGCTCAGTGTCTGCTAACACACTGAGGGGACGAGGCTCGCTGTAGTCTGGCTCTGCGGGTTCGATGTCAAACCCGCTAAAGCTACAAAGTGAACGACCGTCCTCTTCGTCGTCTCTGGTCTCAGACAGGTCTCCCCGACTGTCCTGGTCAAACTCTGTTATGGTGTGGTCGTCTCTGTAGTCTCCTCCCTCCTGCTCCTCTGGTCTGTAGGTGCCGTAACCGGAGGTCATCAGACTCGGAGCTTGACTATCACAACTGCTTTCATCATCTTCATCATCAACATCATCATCATCATCATCATCATCATCATCATCATCATCGCTTCCACTCTGGAAACTCCCCCCACTCACATTGCCCTGGTTGTTCAGTTCAGGCTTTTCCTCCTCTGAAGCCTCCTGGAGGGAGCCCTCGGCTTCATCAACATGTTTGGAGTCTTCCTCTTGGACCACTCGCTCAATCTCCACCACCTCCTCCTCTTCCTCCTCCTCCTCCTCCCGACTATCACAACTGCTGCTACAGCTTTCATCATCATCATCATCATCATCATCGTCATCGTCATCGTCATCGTCGTTGCTTCCACTTTGGAAACTCCCCTCACTCATGTTGCCCTGGTTGTTCAGTTCAGGCTTTTCCTCCTCTAAAGCCTCCTGGAGTGAGCCCTTGGCTTCATCAACGGTTTTGGAGTCTTCCTCTTGGACCACTCGCTCAATCTCCACCACCTCCTCCTCCTCTTCCTCCTCCTCCCGACGCTCTCCATCAGACCAAAAAGAGGAGTTCAGAGACTTCTTGTCATCGTCGCTCTCATCGTCCCACTGACTGTCGTACATTTTGGACATGGTGGCGGCTCGCAGGTGAGTGCAGTGTGTGATCTGTGGACACAGAGGGCTTAAGGAACGAGCTAAGAGGATTAAGCTTTAGCCGTTCTGCTGGCCCTCTTTTCGAGGCCCAAACAGCTCCAGCTGCTGGTGACCAGAGGGATTACATCTCTGCTGCTTTGTGTTGAATCCTTCTATTTGATCCCATTTTATTTGATCCCACAGCTGGTTTCCACTTCAGAGATGAGTGACAGGGACACAAAGATGCAGTAGCTACATGCTATCATAATTTGTATGCGTTTTCGTTCTGTTTATGGTTTTATTTCATGTTTGTATGCTGCAAAAATAATTTTTGAAGAACAATTGAAGAATAATTTTACATGAACTTTTTGTGGAATTCAGTACTTGTGATTCATTTGAAAATGCATAAACATCTTTTATGTTTTCAGCAAAAGACAAACCTTCATGTGTGACTTAAAACATTATTTTGGGGTATTTGAAATGGTGTATCTCTAGTCAGTATCATCTTTTAAATCGCTTCGAGACACATTTTTATCAGGGACCTTATCCTGATTTTGATTTTGCTTTTTACCGTCTTTATTTCATTTTGTTCATATTGCTGGAATTGGTTTTACTGCAGATACAGTGAATGTTTTATGTTACCTCAAATTTTACTTTTGACTTTATGATTTCTTTATGTTGATCTGCTGCCTTGTGTGAAGCACTCTGTAACCTGGAGTTTGTAATGTGATGTGTGAATGAAGGTTATTATTATCATTGTTGTTGTTATTATAGAACAAACACTTAAAACAGGTGGTCAGAAGGTTACAGTTAAGTGTACTTTACCTGAGTCTTCACTGTAGACTGATTCATCACAGATAAGAGACTGTCCTTTATGTTTCCTGTAGGTGGAAAAAATACAACAGTTTTATTGTTACATTTCCAAATAAGTCTGTGTCTATGTTGTTTTTAATCACTGCTGAAACAATTAATCAATTATTCTATTTGATCAACAGAAAATTTACGACAATTCTGGTCAATTAGTAATTGTTGTTCTTTATCAAATAGACACACACAACTGATTTTTAATACTACAGTACTTCCCTACTTCTCTGCTGGTCAGACAGAAGACATTTAAGACCATTAGTTTGGGTTCTGGGAGTTTGTCATCATTATTAAGATTCCTTTATTCGTCACAATTTTTTAACACACAACATGCAGAGTTGAGGAGGGAAACTGCACACGCCATGCAATTGTGAAATTCTTTCTCCGCTTTTGACCCATCCATGGTCAAACCTTCCTCCACGGCAGACCAGGAGCGGTGGGCTGCTAATCGACCAGCGCCCGGGGACCGGTTCCATTGTTGTCACCATTGGTCAGGTGGTGATCTTCTTGCATGTTTTTAGTGGGGGTATTTTTTTTTTTTTTTTTTTTTATTGACATTTGATAGATTATTAATATCATATTATCAATATCATATTATCAATACTAAAAGTGATAATTACTCATAACTCTGATGAAATGTTTTAATGCATCATTTTGTGTGTGTGTCTGCGTGTGTGTGTCTGTCTAAAATTTAACTTGAAACAAATGAATAAAAAAACAGCTGAATGAACAATGAGTGTGTCTGTGGAGTCTTATTCAAATGACCTCAGGACTTTTCTCTTGATGAAGCGTTTCCCCTGACTGTCAGGAGTGGATGTGTAGCTGTCAGTGAGCGGTGGGAGGAGGGTGTCCTCAGGATCTGACTCCACCTGCAGCCTGCTGGGAGCACCTGGAGGCAGATGGAGCTTCGTAGCCACAGAGTGTTGAGCGTACGAGTCACAGCGTCCCCGCTGCAGTCGAGAGTCTCCGTTCTGACAGGTGGTGAACACCCGAGTTAAATCATACACAGAAATAATCTGCAAAGTGTTTTAGTCTGATTATCATGCTTTTAACTGCTTTTTCACAGTTCAGTATGATCATGGAGTATTCAGATCGTACAAAATCCAAACACAGATCCGCTTGTGTACAGTCTTGGTGTGGTTAACACATACCTGTCTGTCAGGGTCTGCTTGTCCCGCATGTAAGAAAAATCCTTCAGAAGAGTCATCAAAGGAGTATCGACCAACTGTGAAGAAAAACACAGAATTCGCCTGTTAACATACAACAACTTTTGATGGAAAACCTTAAAATGTTACAATTGACTGCTGACATGCTTTGTACTTTTAGAGAATGGTATTAAAACAGTTCCTCTTATAATCCCACAGTACAATAAATGCTCTGACCTTTCTCTTTGGTGTAGGCAGGAGGAGGACTTGGATGAGATGTGGCTGTTTGAGATCTGGTACAGTATGTCTGAGTGGGCGAGGTGAAGCTTTTCCATTCTCCACGCCGAATCAGTTCATCAAGATCTGACATTCAACAAACAGTGGCTGTAATTCTTTAAAATGAGTTTAAACATGGAGCGATTTCCATGTCCTCAATCTTTCTTGAGATGTAACCATTTTAGAGTTAATAAAGTATTAATTACCAATATTATTTTTTTTAACATTAATGCAAAATATAAACAAGCTACAGATAAAGCTGAAAAACAACATGGTAATCAGAGAGGGAGAGAGAGAAAGGATGGATGTTTCAGAGTCTAACCTTGCTTGAATTTATGCAGCCTGTGTTTTGGTATGTTTTTGTAGCCCAGGTCCACCAGTTGTTCTTGAAGTTCCTCTTCTGAGAAATCCAGGTTGTCCATAATATTTTCAGCTTGAAGTCAAGGAGGCAGTATAAATCCTGAAGGGAAAAAAAGAAAATAGATGATAGATAACAGGTATGAGGAAGAACAAGAGAGACTTTTAATAGTTTCTTGAGGTCAGGCCAGTTGTACAGAACTTAGGTGATTTGATGTGGGTGTTTCTGAGTTTAAATGTTACAGATGTAATTTTTGCTTTTTATTTTTATTTTATGTCTTTAATGTCTTGATACCATGTTAGAAATAAGTCTTCTCACCTTAGCCTGTTTGGATTTAGTGAGTTTTTTAGATTAATTGATTAATAAGATTAATATCTAAAAAGATATATAGTAATAATAGTCAACCCTAATAGATACAATATAAACAACACCTCTCAGTATGACATAATGTTATGTTTGACCGCATGCTTTTTCCATATTATCTGGTAGTGTAAATCAGCGATTAGCAGTAGACATGTTTGTTTCAAAGCAAACTCCATTCACAAAAGTGACAATTTAGTGGCCGTCAAACACACAAAACTGGTAACTTGTTGAATATTAACCATGTTTACCGTCTCTAAATGTGAAATATGCTGAATACAAGTTTTTTTAAAAGCTGAAACATGCCTTAAGATAATAGTGCCTAGCGATACATGTTAGTAGCACTCGTTGATTTAAATGTATAGCGGGTTGAGTTAAAAAATAGTATTGTTAACCCCTTTTCAGGGGCTATTTAAACTGAATAAAATCGGATAGCTTTACCTCTTGTGGAAGCCGATTTTACGAGTGGACTATTCAGATTTTAAGTAGTTAACAGTTGTTATGAAGGAAGGCAATTCTACATTTTAAAAAAGTGTTCAGCATATCGTTTATGCAAACATGGACCGAGGCGAGCTAAGCTAATGTTACAGCAGTCAAACAAGCAGTAAATGTGCGAACAACGTTAGGTGGGAACATTTAACGGGTTCGTTTCTCACCTGCCCGACTGCCGGTTCGCTGTTATACTCTATCCATTACGGTAAAATTACCGGTCCAGGTTATTAGTAGAAGTTTGTTTTATTGTTTACACCCTCACAAACACAACACCAAGACAACAGCCGTTAACAAGCTTTGAAAACGACGCCTTGTTTCGGATTCAATGAACTTCCGGTTCTTTTCTTCTTCTGTTAGCGAATCTAATATTGTAGCGCCACCATTCGACTGGAGTGTGGCAGGAGCAGTTTGGTACTGACAAGCGGTTGTGGGAGAAGTAATCCGATCCTTTATCTAAGTAAAAGTAGCAATACCACAGAATAAAAATACTTCATTAACAGTAAAAGCCCTGGATTCAAAATTTCACTTCAGTGAAAGTACAATTGTATCTGCATAAAGTGTACTTAAAATATCAAAAGTAAAAGTACTCATAATTGAGAGTGGCGACTGTTAGTGTTGTACTGTTAGATTGGATCATTATTACTGATGTATTAGTGTAAAATGCAAACTGCAGGATTAAGTTTTCCTCTACAGGCTGAGAAATTCTTCCCCTTCTTCAGCCTGTGGATTAGCTGGAAAATGTATTGTCACAAAGCTGAAAACAAGCTGTACAGAACAAGAGATACGTGGTTCTCACAGCAGGACAAGCATATAATGAGCTTAGAAAATATGATGTATTGCTGTAGATTAAAGTAGCCACCAGCCTTTTCTCTTTTATCTCACTTTTCCAAACATTTAAAAAGCAAAATAAATAAATAAATAAATAAATAAAATAAAATAAAATTCTGTCAACTGTCAATTTCCAGTGTACTTGAGATTGTCAAACTTAATTTCATTTCAAAGTAAAGGTAGGTAAACCCCACCCAGTCTGTGTAGAGAAACATTCCTCCTCCTCCTCCTCCTCCTCTTGTACAGCCTCAGCTTCTCATGAATAATCAGGACTTTCTAACATCCTCCCCTTCCAGCAAGCGGTGGGGTTTCAGTCAGGGGGGAGACTGACAGGTGGACCGTCCGTGAGCCCCGTCTAATCTGGGAAAAAGGGACTTTTAGTGTCTTCCTCGGCCCTGGGAAGACCATGGCTCACTCCAGGATCTGTCGAGACTCTTTGCTGGTGATTTTACTGCAAATCGTGCTGATTTGCTCTGCTCAGGTGAGAGATAGGTGCTCTGTCTTCTCTCTCCTTCATCTCCTGGAGAAGACACAGCAATATATTCCTGTTATATTCCCAGAGGTGCTCAGAGAGGCATTCATAGTGATCTTACTGTACTTTTTAGTGTTTTATTCCAGCGTATAATTCTACAATAAATAGAGAACCTGAGCTGTGTGATTCTTAAAAGTAAGTTCGTATCGCAGCTATATTATCTTGAATCTCTTATGGTTTCATATTTTATATTCCTGTTGGCACTTTCACATTATTTGTGTTGCTCAGTAATGAGTAGACTTTATTGTACCTTACTGTAACTTTAGTGTTTATTTTTTCCTATTTTCAACACATTATACGTGTGAAAACTATGTATGTGTTGCTGTAGCGAGACACTTCTATTTTAATGCATTTTGATTAAAACTTTCTGGGTCCATATAAACCCTATCAAGTGTACTTCAAATATTTTATGGTGTAGTATTCGATTTTCTTTGACATTGTGTGTTAGTATTACACATTGTTACTGTATTCCCCATTTAGAAAATCTGTTTGGGGCATGAGAATGATGAAAGTGGTTGAATTTAAAGTATGACTTCAATTCTTTAATGAAGTTCATCTAAAAAGTGATGCAAACTGTGGTCTATTCACCCCAGTGTGCACACCTGGCACCAATAAGGTTCAGACAGCAGCTGTAATCCAAACACATGCCATTACTTAGGTGGTATAATGGGACCATAATGGGAAACCAGGTTTAGTTTCATGACCTTTCCCCTCACATCACCCAAACAATGACACTCTGTGTGAGCTGCCGTTCACACCACCACCAGCGGCACTGGATGATAGTTAGAGATGAATTTCAGCGAGAAAAAAAGTTAAAACTGATTGTTATGTTTGTTCTGCAGAGGGGCCCGGTCGGCCCCAGAGGCCCCCCAGGGCCACCCGGAGCTGCTGGCGTGCCCGGAGTGGATGGCATCGATGTGAGTTGTGGTTTTGTTTCTTCTCGGTCATGAATTTCAGTTTTCAGATGTGGGTCAAGGTTGAGAATCGGTTCATTTGCGGGTTAAATGGCTCAGTGAAGCAAGATATCACTGATTTACACAAGGAGAAAAAGCAGCAGCTGTTTTAACAATGAAATGTTCTAGTAAAAAAAATGCCCTCACATGACTTTATCTGGAACACATTCACCTGCATTGTAAGCAGTGATCTTACACTATCAAAACCATGTTGTACTATCAGATTAATTGACTAAACAAGAGTTAATGAGTGAGCAAAAATCTTCTCACTAGCTGCTTTTATGTGAAGCTACAATAAGGTCATTTTAATAGACTGATTAAACTAAAAGCTTAAATGCTGCTCTGTGGGCTGCTAAAACTCCATGACTCTCAACCCACATTCAGTAAATTCAAACACACATCATGTTTGTACAGAAAAAAGGGTGTTTTTTTTTTTTCTGAATATGCAATGACTGGACCAAACTGAATTTAAGTGCCCTGAAACAAAAAGTGGGCTGTTCAGTTATGTTTTCTGCATGTTTTTGATGGGGAATATCCTGAATCATTCAGTCTTAAATAACCTAGTTTAGCCTACAAAAATGATTTTTATGGATTTCTACTTTAAGTAAAATTATTATCATCACCTGAACATGTTCTTCATGTACCTGCAGGGCGACAGAGGAGAAGACTCCACAGTGAACGGCGGACCAGTGAGTGGACTATTGATTTCTCCTTTCACAGGCAGAAATGTATGATGGATGCTGACTGTAGGATTCATGTAAATCAACAGTGCTAAAGTGAGGTGAACTTCTGCTTCCAGGGCCCTGATGGTGAAAATGGCAAAGACGGAGTTCCTGGAGCTGCAGGCCTTCCCGGCGCAGATGTAAGTGAAACAACATGTCGACATGGTGGAGTGTGACGTTTAACGCAGGCTGGTTCTAGCTGTGGCTGGTGGAGTGTTCATCTACCAGACATGTTTTACAGCTGCTCTGACAGGCTTGTCTTTTCTGTTGAATTCTGAATCTCCCCAGTGGATGAGAGTCACTCTCTGTCCTGCAGGTTAAAGAGGATCTTTTGAATTTCTGTAAGATCTGAGCTGGAGGACTTGAGATATTCAGATCTGCTGCTGTGTGAGCAGTTTGTCTTGGCCTCCACTGAGTGAAAGTGCGGAGGAAAAAAAAACGTTCCTTGTATAAATCAATCTGGCTATTTAAGGGAGAGTCTGGAGTCGCTTCCTGAGAGAAACAGGGGTCTTTTTGTGTGAGATCGAGGGGTGTGCAGGGGGATCAGCTGCCCAGTGATGGCTGACAGGAGAGAAGCGTATGCTGGGAAAGGTGGCGCAGAATGAACTCAGTGTGGCTGCTGTGGCGACGCTGCTGAGAACAGACCAGCAGATTCATGACTGAGTGTGGACTGAAACTGAGAAAAAGTTTAAACCACACAGACATTTGAACCAATCATACATTTCTACCAAGAGGAGCAGAGAGACCAGTTTCTACACCTAAAAAATGGACCAGAATGCAATGCAGTTGGAAGACAGGTTGTGTTTTGGGTGTGAGTTGTTCTGGAAACATGAGAAATCAACACAGCATCATCATACATGGATATATTGATTATCTGAGGGGGTACATTTATGCAGTCTTTTGCTGTGATTGGCTGATCGTCTGGTTTTAGGTGTCTTCGCTTCCCTTTGCCTGCTGAAGCTGTTAGCCAGGTGGACAGTGTTATTTATGGAGGAGGCAGGTGAGGGGTGGAGCTAAAAAATGAAAGGAAGGCCACACCTCCTCCTGGATCATGATTTTTAATGAGGCAGTCAGTCAGTTCCTCTCCTACATTACATAATAAAATACATTTGAATACAGGCAAATGTAAACCAACCTGAGCCCAAAGATTTAACACATTTGATCAGTATAAAAAGTCTGTGTGGCTGCAAAGTTCACAGTGTTTTGTGCCGTATTTCAGACTTTGTTTTCATGATTATGTTTTTAAAGGATTTCGTGTCGTCTTTGTAGGGACCTGTTGGACCTCCTGGAGATCCAGGCACGGTGGGCCAACAAGGGCCAAAAGTAAGCTTATCATGCATTCTTTTCAACCATCAGTGCTAATTCTCACACTCACTGCAGAGCTGGTGGGCAAATCTTTGTTTATATATTGTTCTTCCCTGTTTTACTCTGATATTTCTGATTTGACATTTCTGTTGTTTGTTTTCAGGGAGATCCTGGCCCACGTGGACCTCCTGGAGAGCCTGTAAGTACAAACATTAATCTGAATAGAATTCAGATTAGATTCAGTACAAAACTGTGTAACAGCTGTATAAATATTCACTATTTAGGTGTCAGGATACATCAAAGATAAAATGTACATTAACAGAATTTGTGTTTATTTGTACTGATGTTCTGTAAGTTAAACCATTCAGTCCATTTAGTTTTAAACCCTCAATGTTCAGGAGTGATTGCTGATCGATATATTAGTCTCACCTTTATCTCAAGCAACGCTTACATTCATTTTAAATAACCAGTACATATTATTACTGCTGGTATGGTTTAATAATTATGATGAGTTTATGATATTTTCTGATATCTATATATAAAATCTACATATTATTGATTATTTATTGCATAGTTCAGCTGTCCACTGATGGTACCCTTATAATAAAATCAAAGAAATTGTCTCCATTATGATGTATTTAGCTCCTTTTGCTAAGCATTAACGACACTGTAACTCCCAGAATTGTCTTCATTGATTTCTGCTGATCAATCAGTCTCAGTCTGACACTGTCAATCCATGATTTCTGTCTGACAGGGTGTAGGACCTGATGGGCTGGATGTGAGTACTAACAATATCACACTTTAAACACTATGCCGTTATGGTGTCCACACATTCAAGTCAGATTGACTAGTTAAACGTATCGATTATTAGTTCACTTTCAGAGACTGTGCATTATTACCACAACCACAGCAGGGATACTGCAGGTGCAGCATGCAGCAAACAAAGAGGTTTACACTCAAAGAACAAGTCCCTTTATCTCACTTCTGTCTTTAACTTCATTTTCTTAAAAGAAGATTATACATTGTGTGTCAGTATCTTGAAAGGAGAACAATCAATGCACCACTGTAGAGACAATGACACTTAATTCAAGCTTTTTAAAAAAACAAGCAGCAGTAGTGGAAGAAGAACTCAGATCTTAAGTTGAGTTGAAATTAATTTAACACCAAGATGAACAGAATAATTTCACTGACCTTGTCTGTGATGTCACGGTGTACTGACCACACCCTGAGTACACTCCTACATCACTGCAGCAAGTGAGACTTTCAACCACCACCGTCAGCAAAAACAAGTTCGTAGGTGGTGTTAAGTTTCTCTTTAACATGGCTTTATTCATGTCACAGCCTGTAGACCAGTGGTGTACACTTAACAAATATATATCTACAAAATGTGAGCATCTGTTGCAACACTAGAGCCTGTATTGCAACAGACTGTTCATCAGAAGTCCAGGCATTTTTTGCTGTTTGTTAACAGGGTATTCCCGGCACAGACGGACTACCAGGTGAACTGGGAAAAGCTGGACCACCTGTGAGTACACATATCACCGTATTTCTAAATGTCATACAAATGTAAACATTAGTAAACATTCAGAAGACCAGAATAAAGAGTATATCGATAAGAGTGACTGATCGATAAGAGTGACTATTGATTGTTTGTCCATATGCTGTATTAATTAAAACTCCTCTATCTCTCAAAGGGAGCAAGAGGCAGGAGAGGTCAAGTGGGTCTTCCTGGTCCTGCAGGGCCACGGGTAAATATCACAGCTTCTGTCTCCTCTCAATGAAAGCGTGCAACACTGACAATGATTTATTTAAGCTCAACCATATTATGTTTTTTTTTTTCTCCAGGGTCCTCCCGGCGTGTATCAAGGAGAGGACCTGGTAAGCCAAAGTGGATTCATTTAAAACCATTTCAATAAAACTGCTTCCTGCCTGCTTTACAAATAGTTTCTGTGACTAACCCAGAAACTAGAAAACAAAATGCTTGATACATGCTTATGTGAGCTTGTCAGCCATGTTTCTTGTTCTGCCGAAAAGAATCAGTGTGACTAGCTCACATGGTACCACAAGAATTAGCAGACACTAATCACCTGAAAAGGTTCAAAGCAGCCATTGTGTCAGTCCATGTTACTGCGGTATGAAATTGAATTTCTTTTGTCGTCAAAGCTCTTAAACTGAAAGCCAGACAGATGTGTTCAAGTGCACATAGGAATCTTCAACATCCCAAATTCATATAACTCTCTTTATGACATTAATGACTGAAACAAAAACATTTGTTCATTTGCTCTTGCTAGCTGGTCCAGGGGTCGCTGTCAGTGGAGCCCCCTAGTGGCAGGGCTCTTCCATGACCTCAAATAGGCTGTTATGTTTTTCAGTGTCCTAGCGCCTGCCCAGCTGGTTTGACTGGACATCCTGGTCTCCCCGGCATGAAAGTAAGTAAAATTTCACTGATTCTGGTATTACTTTCTCTCTGTGACATTGAGCCGTAATGGTCAAGGAGCTGCATGTAAGAATTGGCCTTTTGTCGAATTGAACAAAACTGGGAGCAGAAAGCACCACGCAATTGGGGCATCCACTTGGATTTCAACAAACATCTAACTTAGCAAACACGTTAACACTGTCAGGAACATTATACAATGAGCAACCTTTATGAGCTATTGCTAAATGGCCAACGTTAGCATTAGCAGCTGTTTACTTACCAGTCTGCAAGAAACTTTGACAGTTCAGCATCAAACTTCATCACTTTAATCACCCAGAGACATCTCCAGTGGTGTAAAGCAACAACATCAGGCTTCTGTTTCTATCATTTCTTTCTTTGTTGATAAATGTGTGTTTTTGCCCTGGAGGCAGCGCTTCTTCTTCATCTTCTCATATTGCACTGGGGGCAGACTGGGCACTACAGTGACTCACTGTCGCCTCTTGAGGTGCAAAGTGGTTTTACAGGAGACAGGATGGGCCTCTGACATAATCTCAAAACTGCTGTTTCTTTACATTTTGCTGAAAATGTTAGTTGTTAGTAACGTTTTAAACTAAAATTCTTACATATAGCTACTTTAAATAATGTCTTTATGTCACCTCAGCTTTAGCTGGTCAGTAACACTGTTTTGCTAAATGCCTTTTTCAAGATAAGTTAAACTTGATGTTCCTGCCTTTAGGGCCACAAAGGGGTTAAGGGTGAATCAGGTGAACCTGGAAGACAAGGACACAAGGTAACATCCTCTCTGATTGCAGATTTCTTCCTGCAATAGATAACATGCAAAAAGATTTTTCTTCAGTGAGAATGGAGTGCGGTGAAAATGATTTCTTCATATGCTGTACAGTGTCTAGAATAAAACATAGTATGTTGCATAAAGCTAAATAATGCTGAAGTAGACAAAAATAGATTAAAAATAAATTTGAATTACTTCCAGATATCACAGCTTGACAATGATTGGCTTATGTTGTCTTTCAGGGAGAGGAGGGCGAACAGGGACTGCACGGTGAAGTCGGAGCTCAAGGCCTACCAGTAAAATATTTTACCATTCTCTCTTTTACAGTTCTGTCCACACAAGGTTGGCTTCAAATTATACGGTTCTTGACAGTCAAACATATTAACATGGGACATTGCTGTCTCTTCTCCTCTATCTGCTGAGTAATTTTAGGGCCCAGGTGGGGCAAGAGGCCTCCCAGGAATAATGGGCTCCAAAGGCGACAGGGTAAGAGGTCACACTGCACAGGAGTTTCATGGATTCATAAAACAATATAAAAAATGTTCATTACGTTTGACCCCACAGGCCACAAGATAACAGATTTAGTCTTTTTCGTACAATCATCGTAAGGTTTTTAATATATAGGTTATATATAAACAGCATGACGCAGCTAGAAATTTCAAAATAAAAGCCCATAAAAAATGCAACTTTTATTGACAACAATTTTTCCAAACAGGGACCTCGTGGAAAACCTGGTGATGTTGGTTCTCGGGGAATCCAGGGGGGCCCAGTGAGTACCCATCTTTGTCTCTCCTCTGTTGACCCCCCTCCTCATTATTTACACAAAATCCTGACAAAAACTGGGGACATTTTTCAGGGTGATCCAGGCCAAAGAGGAGCCAGAGGTGAGCCCGGTCCTTCAGGAGTCCAGGTAGGATCTTAAACACAA
The DNA here is from genome assembly GCA_037975065.1 of Chaetodon trifasciatus. Taxonomy (NCBI): domain Eukaryota; kingdom Metazoa; phylum Chordata; class Actinopteri; order Chaetodontiformes; family Chaetodontidae; genus Chaetodon; species Chaetodon trifasciatus. The sequence continues at coordinate 564,264 of JBBMOE010000032.1, read as the reverse complement.
ACCAGATCAAAAAACAGTGTGTTATTTATTCTGTGTTATAAATCTGACCTCCTCTGTGTTTCTTTATAGGGGGATCGAGGTCCAGCTGGAATCAGAGGAGTACCAGGGCCAAAAGGAGAGCCTGTGAGCACTGCNATTTGAGCACAGATGTTGATGTTCGATGCCATTTTCTTCATGTAGGGTTTACCAGGTGCTTATGGCCAAAAAGGAGTCAGTGGCACAAAGGTATGATCAGAACTTTATACACTGAGTAATACTATTAACACCTGCTATTTCTAATGCTACTATATCTAGATTGTAGTCTCCTTGGTAAAATAAACTGTACTGTTAACTGTCACCAGGGTGTCACAGGTGACCCAGGTGTTGTAGGACTGATGGGGTCTCCAGGGAAACAAGTAAGTTTAAAGCTAAACACCAATTCAATATAAGGATTGTAATTGCTTTGTGATACTTAGAATTTCCTCAAGTCAAAAAATAATTGATTGTTCTGAGGCTTAATTATTTCATTTGTTTGTTTCCAGGGCGAACGTGGAGAACAGGGAGAGGTGGGACCTGTTGGACCCAGAGGAGGATCAGTGAGTCAGTTGCATCTACATTTCATTTAAGGCTGCAATTTATCTCCCTGAGACAGGAAATATATTGTTTGGCCCACCCTCTTCCCGTTCACTTCCTGCCCCAGCCTGTCACTCATCCTGGGTGTCCTAAAAATGTGCAGAGTAGATCTGAATGTCAGTGTTTCTAATCTTAGCCCTGACTTCCTGCTCTGTGTCCAGTAGCCCAAGTGCACAGACACAAACTGATAACGCAGAATACTCTGGCACTTAGCTGTCATTATTTCCTGTCACACACAGTGAAGACTGTACAAACCAGTTCAAAGTCTGAGTGAAGGAGGCTAATAAGGCCACACAGTGTGGTCTGAGGGAGTTTCCATCACATCATTAATCCTCGAAAGTAAAGCTGACTCAAGCAGGAGGATCAACTAGATCCAGGAGAGTTCTTCACTTGCCAAAATGTCTCTGTTTCTTTTTGTGGACACCAACCAGAACAAGTACAGTCTGCTGCACACTTCATTGTTTTCATTCATCATCTAATACAATAAAACACAAATTCTGATGCCTCCAACACACAGTGTGGCATAAAATCTGCCGGATAGAAGCCATAAAAGACACTTACACTTCCTCTTTGGATAATGTCATTAATGACATTAGTGGTTACTATTTATGAATTCTGGACTTAAAGTCTTTCTTTCCATTGCGCTTTGATACATTTCTATTTGTGTTTTCTATCCAGATTCTACCTTTTCTTTTCTCTTGTTTAGGGTGAACGAGGAGAGAGAGGGCATGATGGGCCTCCAGGATTACCAGGAGCCAGGGTAAGACTTGAAGGAGTCGAAGGATAAAGTCACTCCTAATGCCTGACACCACTCCAGTGACTGACACAGTGTCAGAGACGCCAATCACCCAGAAATACAGCCATACAGGTGTTTTAAAGGTCAAAGTTCAAACAGTTTGAATGAGGATTGTGTGTGGGAGTAACACATAATAATACACATGATAGTTATGGTGGATGATGGGTAAGACGAAGAAGATGAGGAGATTATTAGAAGAGGAAGAGCTTAGATATCGACCACAATTATAAGTGTGTATACATATACATAAATACAAGAACAAACTCAGAAAAAAGAAGGTTGTCTATTTAAGTTTGCAAACACAGGATTTAGGATCTTCTCCCTTTCCCTGTTGGTTCCATAAATATGGATTTAGTAAACTGTCACATGGCAGAAAGACCTGGATCACAACTGTGAAGACGTTTTCGTCCACAAAGGTTTTTGAGTTTCTGGGACCTTCTGTTAGCAGGTGCACAAACTAACAGGGTTGAAAACATTCCTCTTTTGGTGGAACCAAGTAAACCTGAGAGAAAAACAAGAGGATTACAGGAACAGGAATACACTGTAATTGGATATGGATGAAAATGAGACCACGGATGAATTGAAAAACAGTGAAAAATGGATTGTGTTTTTATTTTATCAGGTTGAAAATATGAAAACACTACAATCTCCTTAATGTGACGACAGTCCTCCCTGCTAGGCTCAGGCTTCCTCTGTGCTGCTGCAAACCTTGACTCTATCAAACTAAGAGATCAGGAAACACAAAGCGAGCAATCCATGTTCATAAATACTCTCCTCCTATCCTGAACGTATTATTGGACACGAGGATCATTCCCCAAGATAAACCCTGTATCTGGGAACTGAAGCCTTGTGCCATGCTTTTATTAAAGACTGGCAGGTCTTTATGAACTTCAGTCCCTGCAGTTAAGCCTCTAATCTGCTAGTGAGCGGGCATGAATGGCTCCTTGTTACAGAAATCTGAAAACCCAAGGGGTTTTTCTGCAGCTCAGGGGGATTCAGGACAGGAAAAGAAGCCGAGAAACCCTGAATGAGCTCTCTGTTCCCCAGGAATGCCTGAAACCTGCCGGCCCACTGTACACCACAATCGGCACCAACACACCCAGAAACATGTGAGGGGGG
>JBBMOE010000032.1:428052-561445 GCA_037975065.1 Chaetodon trifasciatus | reverse complement strand
ATGTGAAGCTGGAAATGTTTTTATTTTTTCTGTGGATGTGGTCAGTTTAAGGTGGGGGAGGTAACGTTTCTGAGCCTCTCACAGTCGGCCTTGTGTTATGATTCTGTCTATTTATTTTTTGTGCTTCTTAACAGGGAAGCAAAGGGGATCCGGGTCTTCCTGGACTTCCTGGTCCAGCTGGTTATCGTGGCCAGAAGGGGGACAGGGTAAGAGACACAAGATAAACACACTTTAAAAGTGAAGTAAAGTCCCATACTGATGTTATGTTGTTCTTTTTGCTGATTAAAGATGTGTATGGTTAAATGTGGGTGGAGCTGTGGTGGGAATATGTTCACGTCAGCATGATAAAAGTCATGCAGGTAAACTGCCCCCTTCAAAATGTGGTTCAAAGCTAACAGGACATGTCAATCCTGCTTGTTCTGAATTCATCTAATCAGCCAATCAGCTGCATGGGCATGCAGTGAATTTTAAAGTATGTTTAGAGACTGAATTTGAAGACTGGATATAAACCTGATTAATCAGCAGTCCTTTGATTCTCAGTAAGGACCAGCAGAAAGACAAGGTTAGCAACTAGCTGGTGAACACAGTGCGGCATTTAGCAGCTAAAGAGCTAATTATTTTCCTATTTCCTTTCTTTGGTGGAGACCAAAAACCAGAGCTAAAAGGGAGTGAATACTGAACTTAAATTCATCAAGTGAAAAGACACAGACTTTACATGAATGCTAATGTTGCTCTGTAAGTGCTGGATGTGTAAACAGATTTAGTTTTGTAAAGTTTCAGATAATCAAATGATGATGATGATGATGATGATGACGACCATGATGTTCTTTTTCTCTCAGGGTGCTGTCGGTCTCGATGGTGCAAAGGGAGAGCAGGTGGGTTTCAGGAGTCCTGATTTTACACCTTCTATTAAAACTCTGGGGATAGTGTTGAGTCGGAGCAAACAAAGTGCCAAAAATCTGTCATGTGTCCTTATTTCAGGGAGCTGCAGGTGCTGAAGGAACACCTGGAGAGAGAGGAGACATGGTGAGTGATCAAGCCCTGAAACACCTGCTTTCACTTTCATGCAGACTGGAGAGCTGCTCTGTGTAATGTGTTGCATCTCTGTCGCTATGAATAATTATTTCTGCTTCTCTTCCAGGGTGACCAAGGAGAACCAGGAGAGAAAGGATCGGTATGTTCACCGAAACAAACTCACAGATGGCCATGTCCAAGATTTCAGGATGGTTTAACAACAGAATAAACCAGATGTTTAGATTTGTTTCCCTCTCACTGTGCTCTGCTGTAAACTGGCCATCCTGGGTGTTATAGTGCGTATCTGCTGCTGTGGATTACAGACAGGCCCACCAGGAGAGACAGGAAATAAAGGCCCAGAGGGCAGCCGAGGACAGCAGGGGAAAGAGGGCAAGCAGGGCCAACCGGGACCACGCGGCATGCAGGGCGACACGGGGGTACCGGGCCTGCCGGGGGCTCAGGGACCAGCGGTGAGATGCTGTCATCTTCAGCTTGCTGCTGACTCAGAGCTGCGTATTGTACACTTCTGCTTATTTTGAGCAAATGTTCAAGTTCTGTTAAGTCTTCAAGAGTTCAAAATGATCCTTCAGCAGGGAGGGTTTGAAATTAGCTTTATTTAGAAATTACAGAATTTTTGTGTTTTTTTTCATGACGCATTAGCTTATGGAGTCAAATACATTCAGTTTGCTGAGGCAGCACTCAGGGACACACTGTATGAACAAAAGACTCATCCCTGCGATCTGTGTTTGTTCAGGGAAAATCACCAACTGATACACACATCAAACAAGTCTGCATGAGGGTAATGCAAGGTAAGAGTCTGTCATCTCCTCACCACCCACTCCTGTGCTCTCTACCTTTTCTGTTTGAACATAAAGTGCTTTGTCAGCGGTGAATCTTTACTACTGTAATATTTTTATCTGGAATTCCACTATTATTCCAAATATGACAATATTCCAGATTTCATACAAGTCATGCAAACAGTATGTTCCAGTTGGATTTTACAATTTGGGTCTCACACCAAAAAGTGTGTAATGTGCTGATATTGTTCAGGTTTTAGGAGCTTTCTTTGGATGTATGTTCACATTCAGAATATGTGTCTCAGTTGTGGTCTTTGCCACAGTTTGTGACACATGGCCGGGAGTGACAGGTTATAAATATAAACATATCCTCCTGTGTCACAGAGCAGCTGGCCCAGCTAGCAGCTAGCCTGAGCAGGCCTGAGTCAGGCATCGCGGGGCTACCCGGTCCTCCTGGCCCGCCTGGACCTCCAGGCCCCACCGGAGAAAACGGTTTCCCCGGACACCCCGGATCACGAGGACTGCCTGGTCTGAAGGGTCCAGCTGGGCTACTGGGTCGCAAAGGACTCAAAGGTGAGATTAACAGTTTGAGGACAATATGAATATGTGGCTACATGAGACAAGAACACAAAGGATGAATCACTGAGAATTCACCATCATGGTTCCGTTAAGATTGGTTAAACTAGGTTGTTGACACTGTACGTTAAGGAGACACGGTATAAAACTGGACATCATGGATCCAGGACTCATGATGCTGATCAACTCGTCAGCCAGACATAATTGATCCATATTAAACACAGTTTCTTTCTAAGTTGTCTTTGGACCCTGAGTCATGTTGGCGCATATGTATAAAAAACCTCACACATGCTCTGATCATCTGTAAATCTTTAAATGAACAAATCAGTCAGAATTGTGAGAATTTCTTCTGGTCAGGGCTACAGCTGTCCTGGCGAATCGTTGCTTTTCCTGTTATTTATATCCTGCAGTGACCCACTTCCCCCTCAGGGACCAATCGAGTTCATCTTAATGAAGGAACAGATGAGATGTGAAGTCTGAGCTTGAACTTCAGCTAAATATGGAAACTTCAATTATGTGGATCCTCTTGTTGATGATGATGTTTCCTCTCTGCAGGTGACCAGGGTGACAAAGGGGACAGAGGACCCACAGAGAGAGGACCCAAAGGAGCACCAGGTGCCCCCGGTCTGCCAGGTAAATGACAAGCATGACTAAGAAATCTGATTTTAGAGCAAATGTCCTCAATGACTGACTGTGGTGCATCTGAATCAATCACGAAATGTGAAAGTATTGTCTTAAGAGAAATAGACCAAAATCTGCCTATTCAGTGGGCAGATTACTATTTTCAAAATGATTAAAAATAGAAGATTTTTTCAAGTTTTTCATGTAAAGACAAAGATAAGAGATATTTTGTGGGATGATGTCTAATTTAGAATACAATGGCTACCTTTTCATTTTGCCAAACCTTGTCTAGAACTGCTTTAATAATCAATAGTTGAAAAAAATCAACAATATAACTTGAAATTCTTCTTGTTTTCTGCTTCTTACTCCTGAATATGTCCTGATACGATACATGAGTTTTGGTATTGATGCCAAACTTTCTTTGAAAAATGTAAACATCTTTTCCTGAAAAAATTATAATTTTCTCATTGAATGAAAGAAGCCATTTGTCAGATGTTCAACAGCGAAAACACAAACAGCTGTACGAGCTGTACAAAAATGAGCAAAAATTTGATTTAAATCAGGAACTGTTCGATCAAAGATTACGTAAACAAGACTGACAGTCAGTTCAGTCAGTTTCATACTTTCACATATTTCAATCCATTTTACAAAGCAGATTTGTTTTTGTGTTTCCTTGCAGTCAGTGCTGTTATACACACACCACATTTCACCCAGTGCACCAAAGGCATGATGGGTCAATTATACACAAGGAGAGTTTCTAAAACAGGAAGTAATCTGTAATCTAGAGAGCATAGATCAATTGATTGGTTGATGATCGGATACAGAAGCCTGACAACAGTGCTGTGGATTTAACTGAAAGCTCAAAAAGTATTATTATTATTATTTAGGAACAAAAACTCAGGTCAGCAGGTGGCACACGGTATGTTCTGAGGAATCTTTGCTTAATTTCTTCTTCCAGGTGAACCCGGTCGACCGGCCTACGGCAAAGACGGTCGTGACGGAGAGAGGGGGCCCCGTGGTGTTTCCGGTACACCTGGCGTTCCCGGGCCTCCCGGTACCCCCGGTCTGAACGGTTACTGCGAGTCGTCACAGTGCGTCCTGCCCATGGTGGCGTCGCCGGTTTCTGCAAAGGACTCCAGCATGAAGGGCCCCAGTGAGATGTGAAGAGGGGCCGGAGCGGAAAACTGAGAGACTGGAGGAGGAACCAGAACCAGAAGATTTGTCCATTTGGGTTTTGTCACTCGGTTTGTATGTTTGTCTTTTTTTTTTTCTATTGGTCCTCTCAATTGGAAAGTAATTTTGTTCTCTTGAAGCCACCTTTGTGGTTCTAAAGTGACATGAAGGTGGACACTGAACAGCACACCTCACCTGCTGAAACTCCTTTACAAAAGTTTCATTTTACCTCAATTTTGCCATCTCTGTACTGTAAAAATTGAGAAATGAAGAACTCACTGAATTTGTACAAACCCACCAGCCCTGTTTCTATCCAAGCAACAACGAGGCAAGTCTGAACGTTTCTCTGTATGTTTATGTAAATGTGTCAATACGCAAAATTATACTGCTGGATGACGTACATTTTGTTTGTGAGCATCTTTGTTGTTTATCCACTTAAACCCCTCCTGTGTCCTTTCCTCTCAATGTGTTTGATAATTTCTGTCATGACGACTGTTGTGATTGTGATTGGAGGGTGACGATGTGTGAAAACCTCTCTGGCAGTTTTATATGACTTCTTATTTATTATATCAAGGTTTAAAGTGACATCTTCGAGTTGTACAAAGGAGGAAATAAACACATTTTGATAACCTCTTGCATGTTTTGTATGGACGAGTACAGACCAAAACAACCAGGAGTGCCCTTAAACAATTCAAATTAAAACTATGATCAATAACCTCATCTTCCTACAAACCAAACCTGACGATCCTGCTGTGAAGGTATAAACATGCCAGACGTTTTTAGACTGAACTTGTCTTTAAATTTGACTATTTTCTTGCCACTCATGCATTAAATGTTCCCTGTGAAGTCTTGTCAGGGTGAATAATCCTTATGAAACATGTCTGTCTGTTATAATCAATTACAACAGCAGTGATTAGATTTCTCTCAGAAGATTCAATGCTTTATAAAATATCACATTCTGCCCACGATTTCATTAGATATTCCTCAAATATACCAGAGACAGAAAGCTAACTGATTCAGGCTGCAGCTCAATGTGTCTGTTTGATAATTTCTAACAACTTTCCTCCCAATCAGCTCACAATATCTTTAAATTCAGCTATTTGACAATTGATTCAAAATGGTGGTGAAATGCTTTTCACACCTCCAGCATTCAAAGAGGAACCTCAGTCATGTCAGTTGTGAATGACAAAAAATCTGATTCAAGGAGAGGAAGTATACGACCTGTTTCACTCAAGGTTTCCTGTAAATGATTCAGTGACTTTCAGTGTTTGAACATCTGCAGTGAAATCAAACTGAAAGCATTTGAATCAGATGATCATCATATCAGGTCACCGTGAGGGGAAACTGCTGCAGGCTTTACCATCATTAAGTCTTGTGTACATCATGTTGATCAGAAACACAAAGAGAAGAAGAAGCAGAAGAAGAAGATGCAGACGAAGAAGCAGAAAAAGGAGGAGCAGAAGTAGAAGAAGCAGAAAAAGGAGGAGCAGAAGTAGAAGAAGCAGAAAAAGGAGGAGCAGAAGTAGAAGAAGCAGAAAAAGATGCAGGAGAAAAAGAAGAAGAAACAGAAGACGCAGAATAAGAAGCAGCAGAAGTAGAAGAAGGGTGGCAGTCGTACCATCATTAAGTGTTTTACTTTATATTATGTTTGTGCACATTTTGGGATTCATTTTACAAGAAACTTGACCTTTGAGCAGTTTCCACTCTTTGTTTCGAACACAAGCTAATTTGCTGTTGTCTCAATAGAATCATGTGATTGGACAAACAATACAAAGAGCATGTGGAAGGAGCATGGAAGTTCAAGTAATGCAAAGCAGAGCACACACGACCAAACCTGAACATAGATATTTAGAAAGTGATATGATGCTATTGAGAGCTCTGGAAAAAGCTGGAAATGGGCCTTGATTTGAGGTGTTTTTGTTCCAACTATTAACTCCACAATCAAGAATGAACTCCCATTCAGACTGAATTAAAAAAATATTTAGAAGAAAACCCTTTTGTCCTGACAACCATGACAAAATTTCAGAAGCACTGACAATAATCACTCATGAACTCTGCTGTTTCTCAGTGTATCATTTAATGTACTCTCACAAGTTGGTGAACAGGTACAACTTTGTCGCTCACGGTACTAAATCACACATCCATTGATAGTATAAATAGCCAACCTAATAATAATAGTACACATTTTCAAATACATAAAATCATCAAGTATCCAAGTCTTAAGTTACGGACATCAAATAAAAAGGCATACAAAATATCGCAGACGTTGGAAGTCCAGTTTGAAGCAAAAAAGAAACTGAAAAATAAAACATAATAAAACAAAATAAAAAAAACATCACATTTTGGACATGGCAGTTAATTAGTAAACAGAAGGTTTGATAGAGAAAAGAAATGAGTACAAGTTCCTAGACTTTCAATTGACAAATGTTGCAACAATTAAGCTTTTTATATTAAAAAATAGTTACTGAAAGGGCATCAGTGAGTGTAAGACTTCCTGCACAAGACAAAGGCAACAACTTCTTTTTTTGTTCCGAGTAGAAAAATGAAACACCTTTTCCAAATGCTGGCGAGAGTCGGCTCCCGCCTCGATTGCCTTTGTTCCACTTCGATTGTAAGGCATTTATGGATGAACCATCTGATTTGAAGGAAGGCATACCTCTTTCTAGTCAGTCTTGAAACGGAACACTAAGATTGAACAGGGTACATAGTTGCTCACATGAAATGAAAAATGTCTCTTTTTTAAGCACATTCTCAGGATAATCGGGTAAACTGGCCAATTGAATTCTTTGGGATGTATCTGAACAAAACAACTAATCCAACATCTTACAATGATACACGACTCAACGCTGCCCTTCCTTATTTCTTTTCTTTTTTTTGGGGGGGGGGGGGTAGATATAGATAAAACATGGTGAATCTGGTTCACAGAATCATTTCTTCTTTCTTACCTTTTTCTAAACTTGATTTTGAACCTGGAGCAGGAAGGGGACCGTTTAATTACCAAGCATGATTTTTTTCAAAATAATATACTTCAACACAATGACTAAGAAAACAAGCCTGCCAGGGAGGTTGAATTGAACTCTTCTGTCTTGTGTGTATATGCGTGGCTCAGGGTTTGGCTCTACTGGATGCAGCAGTTATTGCGATGGCCGTTGGAATCTTTGAAGCGCAGGCGCATCTTTGGACGATATTTCTCCAGGTAGAACAGCTGCTTGCTGTTGAACGCTCCTCGACGCTTCCTGGAAGAAACAACAGAACACAAACTCAGCTCAGTTCAACAGATCTTCATCATTCTCTGGCCGGACCACAGGGTCATTTGACGAGAATATAATAAATACTGAATATGTGATATATATTCTGAACAATCTTGCAATCTTATCTTATAGACTAATGTGTTTACAGTGTGTTAATTGTATTGTTTGTGTCTATGAACAAACAGCTCTAATTAGCTCGCCAGTTTAGCTCACTAACTAGTAGTAGACAATAAGTAAGTCATGACAATACGTATTTTATCCATCAACAATTCTTCATTGTAATTTCCCAACTTATCATATCAAGACACATACAGTGATACACAATACCATATTACAGATATTAATTAATAAATTACATGCCCAAGTCTTGACATTTTTAACATTATTCTTGTAACTTTCTGTGAATAATCATTTGAAAGCCAGCGTGTGGGATCTAAAAACATTTCAAGCAAAGACTCATCACCTACTTCAAAGCACTCCCTCCACTCCTGCTATTTACAGTTACATGACTCATCCTTCCCTGCTTTACGTACCCCGCAGAAAAGCACCAAGATCTCAAAACCAATATGATGGCACGGCCAGTGTTGTCAGACAGCTCATCACAGATACTCTGGTGTGTGCGCATAAGGTGGGTGAGAAGTAATAAAAACCGACAAATGCACTTTTGAGGGAGCGCAGGGTCTCCATGACCCAGTCTGTCCACCAGAGGGCACTGACGGGTTCATTTTCCAGCTGTTGCACAGCTCAGTGCACATCTTGGCCACAATAACAGAATGAAACCACATTTAAGGGAACTTAGAAAAGGTTTGTGTGTTCATGTTAAAAAACACATATCACAAAACTGCTGTACTGTAAGTGTAAGCTCCATCTCTTCCACTGTTTCCTTGCTGTCTGCCTCTATACTGTCCAACCAAAAAACAAACAGCCATTACACTATGCCATCAACATTTACTTCACAATGACCATTTCCAGCAAAAAAAATTGTCTACTGCCACTTTAATTTCCAAATATCCTTCAGCACTGGTCTCAAAAACCCTAACTTCTAATGCTGGTTCACTGTGACATTATCAATCACCCGGAGGCTTCTCTAACAAAAATTTCTCCTGAGCAAACTTGTAGCCATGTTGAAAGGTTTTCATTGACATGTGAACTTACTGTCGAATGAACTGGACAGCATCTTCATATTTCATCCCACATTCAATCAAGGCGAGTGCGACCAGAACAGGAGCTCTGCAGGGGAAACAAAGGAGCGCAGTCAGCTGAAAACAGCTTTCATTTACACTGTCCTTACGTTTCTGTATCAGAGAACATATTAACAGAAGGAAGTGGTCATAGTTTTATCTGCCGCATCGCAACAGAAATCACGTGTAGAAAGAACATAACACTTTAATCTCTGTGACTGAGTGCTCACCTCCCCAGCCCTGCCACACAGTGGACAGCGATGCAGCAGCCGGGCTCCTCCCTAAACTTGAGCTTCAGCAGGTTCAGCCAATCATCCACGATCTGGTTGGAGGGAGGAGCTCCATCGTCGAATGGCCAATCCTGCAGAGAAGAGGGAGAAAGAGGGAAATGACGTCATCTGCCCTGTTTCTTGGAAACCAAAACAAAAGAAGAGTGAGGGCTGAAACCAGCTGCAGGGAAACACAAATGTTGTTGTAGGGGGAGGGACAGCTGGAGGGGGTTTCTTTCTGCGTTGGTGTCTTCATTTGACATTTTATTGAGCTGTTTTTCAGTGGAAGCTTTTCTGAAAATGATCCAGTTAATGCAGTTAATGCTAAAATCAGTTTAAGTAGAGTACTCAAGAGACACAAAACCTTTAGTCTTACACATCATTAAATGAATCTGTGATCACATCAGAGTGTTGCTGACTGGCTGACAGAATTCAAACTGTGCTGCAACAACCAGCTGATTAATGGCTTAATCAATCAATCATCAATCAATCAATCAATCAATCAATCAATCAATCAATCAATCAATCAATCAATCAATCAACAGAAAAACTGTTAAAAAAACAGTTCTGACAACTGTTTCAAGACTCGATTGATCGTTTAAATAATCCATAAAGCAAAAAGACAGATCATTTGCTGGTTCCACCTTCTAAAATGTGTGGTTGCTTTCTTGCTTTGATCTGAATAAAAGAAGCAATCTGAAGATATCGGCTTAGACGTTTGGAAATTGTGTTCAGCATTTTTCACAATTTTCTGACATCATATAGACCACAACCAATCATCAGATAGACAGATAATGAATAAAATAAGAAGTTAAAGAAAAAGAAGAAGGAGAAGGAAAGAAAGAAGGAAAGAAGGAAATAAGACACGCACTGAACTAGCTGTGTTGATCTTAAAACATTAACACTGTCCTCCATGGGCTGCTTGTTGTTTTTAAAGCAGTGTTTGCATTTTGCAAGTCTAAAAACTCACTAAATCTAAAAAGAAAGTCACCAAGTTGACAACAGGGAAATGGTACAAGCTGTGAGCTCAATGTCACGATTGCTTTTTATACATTATACACACAAGGACAAAACTGACCAGGCCAATTTGGGAAAGTAACAAAGAGATCAGAGAAAAGGGGCAAAAAACTACATTGAGTTTGGTCTGATGCATCGCTGCTCATGAAAGGAGACTAAGGTTTTTAGGCCTGAACTCACCAGAACTTGGATTCCTTCTTTCACCACCAGGGTGGCATCATAGGTGGCCTCACAAACTCTCACGACGGTGGTCACTCCATATTTCTTCAGCTCCTGCAAAAACACAAGATTTATTGCAAAAATACAAGTCTACAGGAACAGGTAAGCTATCAGAAAAGACAACAGCAATGTGTCCTTTATTAACATGTTATCTTCATCTGAAAGGTCTAAACAGAGAACCTCTCATGTTAAGTTGTCATTTTCAAAAGATTTCACAATCTCTTTCTCGTCATAATTCCCACATGTGAACGTGAAATCTTAAAACCGTACTACCTCCCCTTGAATCTGGCTGAATAAAGCTGAACTCTTTTTAACCAATGACACTGAGGCTCACCTCGATGAACTTGTTCAGGGTGGCGTTGGTAGGATTGTGGGTGATGAGGAACCTCATGTTTTTGTAGGTGATCTCCACAGGGGCCGGTCTGTTCATACGAGCCATTGTGACAACGTAAAAAAAAACAAAACAAAACCCAAAAGTCTTCCACAGAGTAAAAACACGAATGTAAACACTTAGTTAAACTCGGAGGGAATGTCAAACAAAAACGTCCAGCGAGCTTCTAGAAACCCAGAAACCGTTCGGTCTTCCTTCGAGGTTGGCGAGCAGAAACGAAAACGAAGGCTGCAACGGGCAAATGGAGAAATATGGGGAGTTGGGGACCGAAAAAGGGGGCGGACAATCAGAGAAACAACTCAAAACCCTCTCCTTTGGAATAAAACAAAAGAAAAGGAAGAAAAAAACAAGGCTGGTTCCACCTTGATTCAGGCCAGGCGGAAGCCGACGAGGGCAGTGTGCAGCGGGTGGAGTTACCCCATCCAGGCCGAGTTGTCGCTGGTTCTGGGAGGCGTCCCGGTCCTGCCAACTTTCCGGGGTCCCTCCTGTGGCTCAAGTGCGTCGGATCGATGGCGAGTTTGGCTGTTCACTCGTCTGCATAGGCAGCGTGCTGAGCCTGGCAGTAATCCCCACTGCCCTTCAGAAACTCCATAAATGTGTGACCCAGAACACCACAGAACTGCTGCAGGACACAGAGAGGGACAAGGAGGGAGGACAGGATGCTTTTAAAAACACAGATTCTTAAAAAGAAGAGGCACACAGGGCTTCTGTTGAGGCTCTGTGTGTTAAAGACACTACAGGCGCTCTTGGTTTTGGCACTAAAATGTGACAAAACAGCTTCTAGTGGTGTGCTTTGTATTTTTCCTGTTCCCATGGACTTAAATTTGATGGCAGAAAATGTTCAGACTCCATCACTAATAGCAAGTTTGGAGTGAACAGTGATTCCACCAATTTAGACATGAGATTCAACAATTACCACAAACACTCATTTAGTTGCTGCCCTGCTTATGTTGCTGATTTTTTGTATTGTCTCACAGTTGCATCACACACCCTGAAGACACCTTTCTGCACACTTATGAGTAACAACAGTGTAACTCTGATACTGAAACTGCATGTCCAGTGAAATCCATCAGTCCTTCAGATCCCAAGAATAACACATTGTCTCCACATCAGTGTTCATATCTCACAAGAGGAGAAGGATCAAAGAAACAGCACAGAGACCAAACAGACCACACGTCAATGCAGACATGACACAATGTCTTTATATGGATTTAAGAGTTTCCTGCAACTCCTGCTCGCATGAACAGCCGCCACACAACCCTGACAGAAATCGGACATACGGTCATAATCATAAAACCTCTGCATTTACATCTTTATTTACATTTATGTTCTTCCACTGAAAATGGGTGGCACAATTTCCAGTGTTTTAGAAAATGAGAATTTAAACTCCTGTGTGTGTGTGTGTGTGTGTGTGTGTGTGTGTACGTGTGGTATTTAACCACCAGTCAGATTAACATCCTAAGCAAGACACTACCCTCTGCCAGGGTGTGGAGTTTGACTCCCACCCCAAACAGGTGTAGACAGGCAGAGCCTTCAACCAGATGCAAAGCTTCACCGAGGGGCAGATGACAAGATGCAGGACACAAATGAAAATCTACCTGTCAGTGTTATATAAAATCACACTGCAGCTCCATGTAACGTCTTACCTAATGGCTGCTGGTGCACAATGGGAAGGATGTGTCATTTCTGACATCTAGGTCATATCAGTGAAAGCTGAGCTCACCATGAGGCCTTCAGCTGGGCTTTAACACACACACATACAGTTATAATCATCACCACAAATCTGGCTCACAAATGGTTTCACTGCCATTTCCTTCCTAATGTTTCTGCCCTTTACACTCTTAAGCAGGGTGTTAATACCTGAAGGCCCACTCTCTGGATACATTTCTCTCCAGCTTTTGCTCCAAATATTAAAACCTAAGCTGCTCAGCTATGCTTTGTTAATCCGGCCGGAAAACAGCATTCGGTAGAAAATGTTGTTCAGTGAACAAAATGGAGAAAATGAAATGAGTGAGAGAGAGGGAGAGAGAGGTGATAGACAACAATAAAAGAGTTGAGGAATAGAAGATAGGACGACGGTCGTGCTGACATGTTATTGCTTTACATTTCAAAGCTGGAAAGTGTCCTTTGTGTGAAGACGCACTGGGCGCCATCATATACCGTTGGAGGCCTATAGGCACTGTCAGGGGCGACCTACACCAGACTTTCCGGTAACAAACACGACGCCGCGTTCAAGCAGCAGGAAGGTACATTGTGTCAGAAATCACAGACGGCGTGTTTTTTAAGCAATTTTGACATTTCACGTCAAAATACGTCGTTTCCACCCGAGAGAAACTTGTGCCTAACGTTAGCCGGACCAGCCCGGGCTGCGCATCCGACTGCCGCTTCCTCACCATGGCGAACATCTCACAAAGCTTTAATTACGCTGAAATAATCGAAACAAATACCCGTCCAGTCGGATTATGTTACAGTTAACTGAGAGATTTAAGGTTCAGTGTCAGAGTCGTGGAGGAATTAAAGCGGCTTCGTGACGAGAAGGCCGAGATTTCACCGAAGAAACGTGAAGGCCAGCTGGTAACGACAACGTACTGATTTACAACACGAACCGAAGGAGTGGAAACGGAGACAAAATGGCAGCCACAAAAACATTTTACTTACTGGAATATGCTTACTCATTGAAGATTGTAGCTTAATCATACAGCCGGTCCCCAGAAAAAGGTAAAAATGATAAACGGTTCTCCACCATACAGGCCGGTGCTGCTTCTCCGAGCGGAGCCGAAGTCTCCTGGTCTGCTGCGACCACTCCGTCAGGCTGAAAGAAAGACGAAGCCAACTTCCTGTCAGAACTTTCAAAATAAAACACCCCCTCCACTTGGCAGCAATGTGACGATTTCCTGATTTTGCGCAGTGAATATCTTGAGAGTTTGTAAGTTTATGATAATATTAAAGTTTATTTGTGTAGCACTTATCAAAACCAGTGTTACAAAGTGCTTTGCAACAAACACATAAACACAGCAATAAAATGTACTGTATTGAAAAACAGGTCGGCATTAAGGATAAAGGAGGAATAAAACTTACAAAAGTTAAATGACTAGGTTGGTGATTTTGGATACAGCTTTTTCTAAAATCCTGCCTATGACCATGTTCACATACAGATCCTAATATTCAGGCCAATATGCGACTGAACATGAATGGCATGTAAAAAAAAAAAAAAAAAAGTGTCAACCCTTCAATTATCAGACAAAAGACAAAGACAACCTTTGACTGAGCTTTGGACAAGCTGGAGTCTGATCAGCCAACAGGTTAATTCTCTGAATCTCTCTGAACACAGGGCGAAAATAAATTGATCAAATACGGTTTTGTATCTGTTTAGTTACTAAAACACCTTAAGCCTGTTTTGAAGAGAAACCCTAGGAATTTCCGGTTTTCCCTCTATTGACTTTTCTCTAGCTTGCCGCAGCTCTTTAAAACCCCACCCTGAAAATGTGAGGTGTTCTGCCCAGACATCTCTCTGCCTCCATGCTGCACTGGTTAGGTGGTGTCTGCTGAGGCCTGACTGCTCTTTCACCTCCATGCAGCCACATGTGGACACTAGAAATCACTGAAACATTACGAACAAATTCAATTCACAAAACTACAACTCATGCATCTACTGCGGCCAATCCAGATTTTAAAGTGAGGGATTTTATGGTAAAATAGTGGAAAAACTGTTGAGTTTTAAAAATGTGTATGGGTATAAAAACAAATTACCCTAATTAAAAATACATAAAAGTAAAGTTTTGATAACGGTGGTTACGCTGCAGCTTCTGATTACATGGAGTTCTGTATCATTAACCAGCATGTTTAAGTTTATGTCGAGAAGTTGTGAAGCTGATTTCTGAGGCGATTGCACCCTATTAAGTTCTCTTTAACGGGACATTTGATGTTTACTTCCAAAGTCATCAGTGTCTCATCCTGAGTCATCGGTGTTGAAGTCAGAGCTGAGTCATTACAGCTGGAGATTCAGTCCAGTGACTTCCACACATACAGCTCTCCTACAGCAGTGCGACTGAGGCACTGAAGTAGGACAAAAGTAGTCGAAGTAGTAGAGGCACATCATAGCACATCATAGAAGCAGATAGGTTGTAGTCATAGTTTGCTAAACATATGAAAGCATTTAAGCAATTTCATGTAAAACCTTAATTATATCAGGGCACTTTCTAATAAGGTGAACTTTAGGGTTCTAAGATGTAATTAATGGCTCTATAAATGGTTAATAAATCATCAGTTCATTAATGTTTTGCTGACAGAGCAGCAATAACCCATTAACATAAACAACATTTGAGGTGTGGACTGTTCTTCGGGAACACTTTATTTTCCTGTTGATTTCCTAATGACTTCCAGGAAGATTCCTGCAAAGAGTGATGTCATTTGGCACAAGATTTAGGAGAAACAAAGAAAGTGATCAGTTCGTACACTTAACTCCAGTTACTGGCTGTCTATTCACACCCATAAAATTCAGCATCACCAATCCTTTTGTGTGTTGTTTATCCACCTTCAACACAACCTGATTGGTCTGTTTATCCTCCAATAAACAGTTTAGTATGTTACCTCCTGCAAATAAACTGCAGAACATCTGGACCAAAATGTATTTATTAAGGTTTTATTTGCAACCTCACAAGTTTTTATTGAAGATTTACTTATAAAAAATGTATATAAATATAAATATTCTTTCTGAACTGTTTATGATTCTATAAAGTATTAATGCATTTTATTTTATTGTTTATGTGTGCACTAATTAACTCATTGTTATGCAAGTACACTGAATGCAATGTTTAAACCACGCTGAAATTACTTGTATGTGCACACATACTTGGCCAGAAAACAGACCATTAATGAATGAATGAATAGCCATTAAGTACAACATATAAACTGAAAGTCCATTCTTGACTTTGTAAACAGTTGACAAAACAAAGTCAGCACCAGGTCCAGGTCCAGGTCCAGGATTAGTGGCTGCTCTGGAGCTTTCAACTGCGTCACATGCTCTTCATCAGTTTGCTATGATATTTTAGATGTTTTAAATTTCACTGTTTTATATTTTAAGGACTTTTCATCCCCGTTGACTTCTAGGTTGAGACTGAAAATCTGCTGATGTAGATTGTGTGATATGATAGAAGGTTCCAGAACAGCTACTAAATGGACCTTGTTGTGAGATTGTGTTGTTTTATTACGTATAACTTACTAGGAAGTCGCACCATTATACTTCTATTGTAATAAACTGCATTGACTAAAGCCAGTAAGCATAAAAATGAAGCTTTTGTTTGACCTGTGAACATGTTCAATTTGTTCCTCAAGAAAACACACTGTTGATTGGAGAGATTTCACTCAGACAGCAGCTCTTTCATGCACAGACCATCACTACCTGCAGCCATTGTCTGTGCCTCACAGTGTGTTTTCATCTCTCTAGAATAAATACTTTTGCTCTCATATCTTTCTGGAAGCACAAACAGAGCTGCTGAGCTCTGCGATTTCACTTTGCAATGGCACAAAAGCAGCACTGAATTGTCCTCGTGGTCAGCCAATGAGCTCAAAGCAGCAGTGGTTCAGTGTCCACCAGCAGCCGGCAGGTGCCAGTTTCCAGCTGGACTCCCGTCGGTGTTGGGAGGCAAAAAGAATTTTCTAATTGGTCACCATTGTACCAATTGTCTATAAAAATTAATGTGCGAGTGAGGCTCTGCCTTCACATGAGGGCTATCAAATTCCAAATCACAGTTCATGAAAGAGTACAAACAAAGAATGAATGACTCTGAAGATTTCAAGGTAACAACTCCATATCTAACATTTTTTGTTTCAGCACAAAGGTGTGAATGGATGCAGCAGCTTTGGCTTCAAATATATCTTTTTTATTGACTTTGTTGACCAGGTTGGCTCCTGATTCTTTGCACTCTTAGTAACTCATTTTATATAAACTTGACCATCTCTTACCGTACTTGTGATAGACCCACTGTGTGTTTTCCAGGAGGGTCAGAGTAGAAGCAAAGACCAAATAGATGGCACAGGGATGAGTCTGGGCAACAGGAAGGGAGTGAGGGTGACTGGGAAATATGTGCCTCCGGTGCACTGGAGCAGCAGAGGAGGAGGTCCATCCATCGTCCACGCTCCCACCAGCATCCCTTTACCTCCAGACACCCCCACTGTGATCTCCATCGCCCCTCTGCCTCACAGGCCCCCAGAGCAAGTCGATGATCCCATGGGTGAGCCTGCTGTTGGGGAGGACTGGACCAGAGAGGCGTCGTCTCAAACCAGGGTGTCCTACGGTGAGATGGGCGTACCCCGGCAGACCATGGAGGAGTTGAAGACCGTCCTGAGGGACAGTCCTTTGCTCAGCATCCGGGGAAGAGATGATGGGAAGCCAGGAAGTCCTTATACGTACCTCCATGGAAACAGTGGCTTAAGCAGTGGTGGAGGTGGTGGTGGAAGGCCTGACAGACGGCACGATGATGGAAATCCCAACAGGGTGTTGAGCACCTTCAAACCCCAGTCTGATGCTTCCAGAAGGGGGCCCAGCTCCAGTGATAGCACATCTATTCAGCTGCCTTCCAGCATGGATTCGTCCAGCTCATTCAGGTCTGATGCCAACACAAATAGGCAGCCTGGAGTCAGGACACACACAGATGCAAGCGGCGGCTACTGGGGAGAGACTGGAACTTCTCATTCAGGTTGGTGAAGCTTTGGCTAAAAGACAAGTTTATCCCTGATGTATATGATAAAATATCTTTTACAAAGTCGAAATTGAGCAAATACTGTGAGACACATTGGATAGCTTCAGCTCTTTGAGGACAAACTATTGGCTCACAGGGCTCCAGTGCTCAAGTCTTATTGTAATATCTCGGTTTTGTTTCATTGTAGTTCCTGTTTTAACTTGGACTTGGATTCAGGATTGATGGATATTGACTTCTATAACCTGAAAAAATGAGCAATATCTATTTGTGGACATTTAATTTCTATGAATTGATTTGTCAGTTGGTAAAAGTAACTTGCCATTGATCTCTAGCAGTAGGATCTACATCTTTTTTCACCCCAAAGAAACTCCTTAATCATTAGTTTTGCATTTGGAACAACCGTCTGTTGCCCTTTGAGATTGTTTTTCAATGGGATTTGATTTTGATTGTGATCAAGATACATCCTGAACTAGACACTGTGCAGTTGAAGAATCAACTTGTCAGTGCTCTCTGGTGGGCAAACTCCGTACTGTTGACAGTATTTCCAAATTAATCATATCTTTGTCTGGCATTTCTATCTTGCAATTTCTTATTATAACCGACATACAGACAGATACTGATATGTCTGCAATAAGCTAATATCTTTATTGTCCAGCTGTATTCAACACTGACTTGAAATCAACAGAACTGGTTTGGGATTTGACTTTGGCTTAACTGAAATGGTTTTGACACAACTGGAGGTTTGAGTTTTAGAAATACTGAGGGAAACAAAACATATTTGATATTTCAAACTCTTTTCCACAGATAACGAAAACGAGACCATCGAGATCTTTGGGAATCAGAGCTTCATTTCAGCCATGGAGCAGATCAAGCAGCAGATCGCCAGGGAAAACATCAACTTTGTCCGCTTTGAGGCCACCGATCTCCACGGGGTTTCCAGGTCCAAGACAGTGCCTGTCCGCTTCTTCCATGTAATCACCTAACCTTACCTTTCCATCTATTTCAAGGGATTGTTGTATGATAGAGAAGAGCAAGACATGGAGATAGGGGTCTGACAATAGCAGAAAGTGTTGCAGGGAAACAAGCGTGAGATAAATGGAATGCCAGATTTGTTGTTTTCTTTTAGTTAAAGGTTATTCTCAATCTCATCTCAGCGTGAAACTGTGTGAAGCTGAAGCAGGGGGGCGATTAACATAGCTTATCTTAAAAACTGGACACAGGAAGAAAGCGCAAGCCTGGCTAATGCTATGTCCAATCTGAAAAAACATGTCAACCAACAGCTCTCACTAATCAACTCATTTAATCTGTTTTGTTTAATGTGTGCACAAACAGAACTGCAACAGGACAAAGCACCTACAGCCACGCTAGAGACACTGTGAGACTGATCTTAGGCATAGCAGTGCTTGAGCTAAATGCTAACGCCAGCATGCTAACATGCTCAGCAGGTGTATGTATAATATGTTTACCTTGTTATTAAAGCCTATTAGCATTCTCATATTTGCTAATTACCATAAACACAAAGTAATGCTGAGTAACTACTGTTGCAAGTATTAAGTACTTAGGTGCTCACTCACAAACTAAACATTATAATTCTGACCAGATGGAGGCACTAGATGAGAAGTTAAATCACTCAAGTCATCCTGATGGGGACATGAATGTGTAAATCAATAATTGACGTGCCAGATAAAAATTTAAAAAAAAAAAGAAAAAGAAAAAGAAAAAAAAAAACAGCCGGCCCACACTGACTTTGAGGGGTCTGAAGTACTGGGCAGATGGTTTGAGGTTTTAGTAACACCACCTAACTCCCTCTATAAACACAAATGGCAATTTTAACACAACTGTTGTGTATAACATATCCAAATACGATACAATGTGTGAATTAATGTGCTTTAGAGGGGTTGGTAGGTGTTTTTTGAAGTTTGGACACTAACAGGCTAATGCTGCTTCCAGTCTTTATGCTAAGCTATGCTAATCACCTAAACTATACATCCATACTTAACAGACATCAGAGTTGTATTGACTTTCTCATCTAACTCTCAAAAAGAAAATGAATGATTGTTTTTCCCAAACTATTGTGTCAACACAAATGTTGTATCCACAGGAGAAAGCAGTATATGGGGTCCCAATGCCCAGAAGCTACCTGGAGCTGACCCTGAGCCCTAAGAGCAATGAAGTGGACAATGCCAGCACTGCCAACTTCAGCAGTGATGTCCTTCTGATCCCTGATCTTTCAACCTTCAGAGTCTTACCCTGGGCTGAGCAGACAGCCAGAGTCATCTGTGACCCCTGCACGGTTACAGGAAGCCCCCTTCGCACTTCACCTCGCCTCATCGCCAAGCAGCTCCTCGGCCAGCTCCAAAGCCTGGGATTCTCCCTGCACTCATCCTTCACCTATGAATGCTGTGTACTTGGAGCGCCAGACCGGATAGGCCCAAAGACACTCTTATTCCCGGCCACCACCCTGCTCAGCAACCACGACCTGCCTTTCTTCCAGCAGCTGGTGGATAGCATGTACTGCATGGGTGCAGACATTGATAGCATCGCCTCTGCAAGTGGCCCTGGGCAGATGGAGATCAACCTGAGGCCAGAGTTTGGGATTGCGGCTGCAGATAGCGCCTTCACCTTCCGCACCGGCATCAAAGAGATGGCTCGTAAACACAGCTACATTGCCAGTTTCTTCACAGACGACGGCCTGTACAATGCTGGGGTGCTCTCTCACAGTTTGTGGGATGCTAATGGCCGACGTAGCCTCTTCCACACTGGGGAGAAGGCAGGCGAGTTGTCTGAGATCGGCAGAAAATGGCTGGCTGGGCTCCTTACCCACTCTGCTGCTCTGAGCTGCCTGATGTCGCCCGGCCTGGGCTGCCGGAGCCACATTGCCAAGACGATCAAAGACCCCAAAAGAGTGCTGTGCGCCACCTGTGGCTGCAACGATAACAGCAGCTCCTTTAATATCAAGTGTCATGGTGGGAGGGAGACGCACATTGACAACAAGCTGGGCTCAGCCATGGCCAACCCTTACATTGTGCTGGCTGCTACTGCGGCCGCAGGACTGGATGGCATCAGACGGAACCTGAACGTCGACAGCAGTCTGAATAAAGCCCCCAGTCAGCAGAAGGAGTTTGCCATTCCTGTGAAGCTTGATGAGGCTCTGGAGGCATTGGGGGAGGATCACGTCATCCGCAGCGCCCTTGGAGAGCCATTTGTTCAGTATTTCATCGCCATGAAAAAGTTTGAGATTGAGACCCAAGAACTGGATGATGAAAGGAACAAGTGCCTGGAGTATTTCATCTAGAATTCCTCCTTGTTTTATGGGAAACACACTTCCTCCTGCTACACAAATAAAAGCATGAAAAACAGCTTGAATAAAAAGCTTTTTATTCTATATATTACTGACACCTTATTATTATTATTATTATTATGATACAGATTGTAGATATTTTTCTGAGTCATTTCAAAATAAAGCTATGAGGACACCCTCAATTTACACAACAGTCTTGTGCAGTTTTGTGTGTGCATTTTTTACAATTACTATCAAGAACAATACTGGCACAGCTGTTCTTTGGCAAGTGTGAACGTAGAGGTTTATAAGAACTGCACCATTAACCAGCACAATAAAAAAAGGAAGTGGTATTGTCCTACCCACTGGCTAATTGTGTCACAGAAGATAAAATATGCTGGAATCTTAATGCTAAGAATTATCTTTTCCATTTTTCTTTTTGTCAGTATTTTTTGTTTTCTGGTGTGTAGTAAACATTACAACCTCTTGGGGCCGCTAGTGTGGCTACTGACTTTAAGTTGCTTTCCTGTAGAGGTACGTCATCTATGACCTCAGAATCAGAGAGTTTTTCAGCTAAACCTTCCATCTCTCCACAAAAAAGACACAAACGACACAAAACACAAGTGCTTTTGAGAAACAAGTTTTCATATATGAACATTGTATGCTTACATTTACACTGAATATCTCCCAACAGTCTAAGCGTTGCATTTAACAATCCACATTTTCACATGTGACTGTTTTCACAATAGGAATTGACAGAAAAATTGTCAGTTGCCCCAATTTACAAAAAACATTTTGCTAGTGCTGCTACCTGCAGTACATTTAGATATTTAACAGCAGGTCTCTTTTCAGAAGCAATGTCCAAGTTCCTCTGCATAATCACAGTTTTCTTGTCTAATGATGTCTTTAAAGTCATTAAGAAGTCTGACTTCTTCGTCAGAGATACCACATTGATCCCACTGAAATCTTGGTTTCAAGTCTACATTAATCAACGTGATTGTACTCTGTGGTTTGTTTTATTTATTACACATCTGGATGTCTGTATTGCAGCCACACATGCCATGAGCATGAGCCATAAATGTCACAATCATCACAACAAAAACACAGGGAAAATGTACAAAATCAAGTAGTAGCACTAAAATCCTGGCCATATCTTACACACTATACCTTTAAAGGACCAATGTGTAGGATTTAGTGGCATCTAGCAGTGAGATTTCAGATTGCAATCCCTCACCCCTCGTCTGTTCTGGGCTACTGTAGAAATGTGCAACATGACAAACTCCGTGGAAGAGGAGCTGCTTCCTCTGCAAATGTAAAGAGCTCATTCTAAGGTAACGAAACACAATGATTCTTACTTTCAGGTGATTATACACCAATGAAAACACAACTGTATCCATAATCTGCCAATAGATCCCCCCAAATCTTACACACTGGGCTTTTAATCAAACTTTCAAAAGGAACAAACACATTTAATATATACACACATGTATTTTAAGTAAACATTTTTACAATTCAACCTACTTGATAAAATATTTCGCCCTGTCTACAAGCATTACTGTTACATCGACTCTGCTTTGACTTCTTTGGTAAACGACTTGCTGGTGTATTCACATCAACCCTGCTTTCCTGTAACATCCAATTCAGGGTAGATAGACACTGATTTAGTTAGTACCTGATATATTACATCTTGTGTTTTGGCATCAGTGGTAAATCTACTCCCTGATCTTAGGCACATTATCAAACCCATCAAAGGAAAAATGTAGTGTACTGCAGTGGTGACCAGAAAGAGCCAATCAATGAATAAATAACAGAAACACTATGCACTAACTTTGCCTTTGCTGGGTGTGGTGGCCTTCTTTTCCTGTAACCCTACTTGTTCTTGCCTATAAAATTCCCTACTCGCTGCATGAATCTTCCCAGTTTGTTTTCAGTACCACTTTGTGTCTGATGCATTGGATAGCCAGAGTCAGGCTTGTTTAGTGAAGAGCCTTTGTCTTTGGGAATATTATCAGTGTTCACAAAATATTCAAATCGACTGTAGACTTTCTGTCTTTGATAGACAGTTGGTCCCTCTTCGTTCAGAGTGCCTCCTGAGCCTCGGTCCTGATCTGCTGGAAGGTTTGTCTTCTTTTTGCTTGAACGCTGACTAGACAATCTCAGGAATGGAGATTTTGGCTTGTCTGTCTCTGTTGGTTGGTCTGTCACAGATGCCTGTGAATGGTCTGTGAAGAATCCTGAGGAATTCTTGGATTTCAGTGAGGACTTTCTTTGGACTGATTTTTCCTCTTTTTTGGATGCTTTCTTGTCATCTGATGTAAGCAGCGAATATACTTTCATTCTCATGGAATTTTTCCTTTGTAGGCTTGGTTCCTCGCACTGTGTTTGCCCTTTTTCTGTATGACTATTATCATCTACTGCATGCTGAATACCCATAGAAGTGTTTGGGAGAGTTTGTGTCTCACTCAGTATTGATTTCTGTCCTTCTCCTGGAACAGGTGAGCCTAAGCTGTTGGCAACATTACCTATAGAAGTATGGCTTTCTCTGGTTTGATCCTGATGCTGTGATTCTGCAGGTAATCTCCAGTTCTCCTTTAAAACAACTCTGTCATCTTTGTGAATCTCCTCATTTCCATCTTTAAATGCGGTGAAGTCTGAAGTGCTGACTCGTGTGTTTGAACCCTCTTTCTCTTCAGGGATTTCAATCAAAGACTCCATTGGTCTTGACTGCTGGATAGTGAGACCACTGGACTGCAAATGAGAGGGCTTGAGCGATGGATCATTTAGTCTCATATTTAAATCACCAGCTGAGGTTGTCCTGGAAATAGGCTCATGCCAGTTGTGCATTGTCTTTCGTTCTGCCATCATTTTGACATCGTAGTGAGAGGCAGAGCGGTGGCCATCAGTCAGAATTCCTGCTTTATTTGGGTCACTGTGTTTGTGGTTGGCTGTTTCCAGGCTGTAACCGTTTTGTGTATTTGGCTGTAACTCTGCCACACTCTTGTCCAGACCTCTTAATGAAGACATAAAGCTAGGTCTTTCTGTCACATACGCAGACCTCAGTGACTCTTGGCTTTGCCTGAGATTGGTGAAATCCTGGAGACTGAGCCTCTTTTGTCTCATTTCTTCCATCCTGGACTTAATGTCCCTCGACCTGCTGTGAATCATCTGTGACTGCTGCTCGTTTAATCCTGTGAGACTACTATATGGAGATATTACTGGGGATGTCACATCACATGATGCATCTAGAGGCATGCTAAGATATGTTTCCATCTTCCACCTGTGGAGTGATGATTCAGAGTTGAATGGTATCAGATTCTGGTCTGCTCCGTAGAGAGTTTGGTGCCTAAGGTGCTGCTGGGACAGCCTGTTTGATAGTGGGTCGCCAGTCCCTCTCAGATTAGATCCAGTCCTCTCCGGAGTAAGAGAGGCTCCAAAGTCCTTGGACCCCATCCTCAGCCGAGTCAGGGAACTTAACTTCTGCAGTTCTCCACCATAACTGTGTCCCCGCATCAGATTCCCCATCTCAGAACAGTGAGACTGATGCAGCCTGTCCTGCATGCTCAGCCCCCTGGTCAACATGCCGGAATTGTTAAACCTGTCATCCTGAGCACCTCTCAAGCCGTGAATCTCTCTGGATCTCATGTGAATCTGATGCAGGGAAAGGTGGCTGGAGTTTGGGCTCTGCAGGTCTCTCAGGTTCTGGACAGATGCCTTCTCCCTGGACTGAATTGTAGGAGCTGTGGAGCGAGCAAACAGCCTTCGAAACTCCTCGTCATAAGAGCAAACCAGCTGACCTGTGATCACTAGGACCATGCTGAGGTTGATCTTTTCAAATGACCACGTGTAGCTACAAAAAGACATGGCAACACAGTCGTCAGAGAGCCAGCAAGGATTATTATGTTACATAGATTTTCCACATCATAAATAACTAATACAAGTCTTTATTATCTAAATTTTAGATGTATTTTAGATATAAACCAGGTCTTAAAAACTACAATTGTTAAACTTTGTGAATAATTTTCATACTAACAAAGACTGATGTGAGAAAGGCTTTCAGTTACAACCTGACACGTCACTAACATCACAAATCAATGTTCCCTTTGTAATCTGGGAACAAAGAAGAAACCAGAAATGATGCACACTGTTTGTCACTTGAACTCACCTGATTTAACATATGATCTGTATCTTCATATATCACCTGGTTAATGACATCTGACCCAGAGCCTTTGTATTGGATGACAGCTGCCTCTGCCTTTCTGTCCCTCCTTTAGCCACACTCCCACTGCTCACTAACTGCCCTCGGACATCATTCCTCATCGCCTGATTCTCACAATCACCTGCTCACCTGTGTCTCGTTCCCTTAGACACCCTGTCACTACATATACCAGTTGCCAGATTGTCAATGTTGCTTCTTACCTTTGCTTTCCAGCCACCTGGCCCTGAACTTGAACCCAAACCTTGTACCTGTACCTGCCTGCCTGCCTGTCTGCCCTCAATTAACCTCTTGCGTCTTGAGTCCTTCGTTTTGGACTTGTTACCCTCCCTGTAAGCTTATGTATTAACATTTTTCCAGTACATCACTAAACTGTTCCTGCATTTGGGTCTTGTTTTCTTGCCGCCTGCTTGATATTTTGGTCATATCTTGACATGAAAATTAGTTCAGTGGGACTGTTGGACAAATGAAATGAAATGTATGTGCATCATTTACTTAAATCACTTTTAGGTAGGTCCAGGACTTGCTACTGCTCAACCGCCACTTGTCCCTTTGCCAGGATTACTTGAGCTAATGAGTGGCTAGACACATTTTTTTTCTTAAGACTGGTTATGCTGTACATATTTATACCTGGCTGAGATCTGATCATGATACAAGCCTCAAATGTGGTCTGGCTGCTTTGATCGCATTTCTGTGTGCATTTACAACTTGCATTAAAAAACACTTTTCCTCACCCAGACAGGAAGTTGTCTGTTGTAAATATGATCTAAGTGACATACATTGTGCTGTATTTCTAGTTTAATCTCTGTTGACTCATTTTTAGTTAAACAAAAGTGCAGAACAGAACAATAAGAGACACCAGGTGGATTGAATATCTTGGTTTAACTGTTGGAGTATACATCTGAGCGGGGCTTTTTCACCTGTATGTTCCGTACAACACTGTTCGGCAGTCCACCAGAATGAATTTTTGAGCCAGATTCCCATTGAACTTCACTCCAGACTGACAACGGTACTGCTGGCCCTGGACTGTCCGAACACGGAGGTTCTGATGGAGAAACAAACAAAAAGGGGCACCAGGTTAGAGCGACTTCAGCCAGGGAAAGAAAGCCTTTTTCTGTCATTATTTAACTGAGTAAATGTTTGTACAGTGTGCCTTTTTTTTTTTTTTTTTTACACTAAATGTATTTTTACTTTAACTTGACATAAATTACTTGTGCAAGGCCAGCAATTGTATCTGGGTGGCCATGCCCCCCGGAGCAAATTTGATTTCATAAGTGGAAATTAGGTGAGCAGAGCAGTAGATTTTTCCATTTCCGTTACTAACACACACACACACACACCCTTCGTGATATTCTACAAGACTGAACCTGTGTATCAGTTTCTCTGAGGCTGGTATTTTGATGTGGCTACTGGCTAAGCAATTTGCACAAAGATCACAAAGCCGACACTGTGTTCGCTCTGACGTCTTCTTGTTTGGACTGTTGAAACGTCGTCCTGATACTGCTCAACAGGAAAATCCAGCCATGCTATCAGATCAGTCCTACGGTCGCTGCAGTTGTCTCGTATAATAATGACAGGTAGAAACGCAACAGGGGAATGCTGGTAAATGACAGCATTTTCATGAGGGTGTGGAGCAAATGTCAGACTTAATCCACTGAACGCTCCTGCTAATAGACGAAAGGTCATGCCACAGGCCAAACTTCCTCTGGCAGGAAACATCAGTGGAATACAAAGCGACAAACATACAGTTGACGGAGTGGAAAGATGTGTAGCTTTCCCCTTAAAATGTTAGGAAGTGTCCGTACCACATCATATTTAACAAGTTGTTGTAAGTTGTATTCCTGTCTGTGTGGCACTTTATTTCTTTCTGTGCATCTTGTTGAGAACATGAGAACGTGTGAGAACAAACCACATTGGAAGCCATTCATAAAAACAACGAGCCCTAATAATGGACAAAAACTCCATAGATATGTCCAACATCACAGTCCTGAGAACAATTTTTGCCTGGTTTTAGCAAATTTTGCACCTTGAAACATACATACAGTACATATGTCCGGTATGCATGAAAATCAGATGAATCCATGTGGACAAAGTGCTACTAGCAACAGAAAGTAGTCGGACATTGAAACCGCTGGGTAGAAAGTGATGGGTGGAGTTCATTAAGGTGCAGAAATACAGAATTTAAATAAAATTCAAGAGTCTTTTAGTTCCCAAATAATGACATGATCCCGATTTTCCAGGAGGATGAAGAAAGGATTATCTTATCTTATCTTATCTTATCTTATCTTATCTTATCTTATCTTATCTTATCTTATCTTATCATGCAACAATTACTGGGCAGCAAGACCTGAAGACACATTGGATTTTCTCTGACCTCGGGAGACTGAAATTCTGAACTAAAATCTCACTTCAAACAAAGTCAGTGTATTTTTTCCACTTCCCTGTGCCTATGTGGGGTATTGTGGTAGTCTGAGTGTACTTTGTCCATGTTTGTCTGCATTCCCAACAAATGATCATTATGTTGTCAAACCCCCAGAAAGAAAAAGTAGGTCTTATTCTCCCTGTATTCAAAAACATTTTCACTTGACATTAGTGCATCCAACGTTGTGCTTGACGGTGGTGATTATTTCTCACCTTGAAGTCTTGGATATTGACACCCATCCTGTGCGACATGGTGAGGAAACTCTTGAAGTGGGAATCATCCAGAAGGATATAGACTGCCACTCCCCTCATCGTGGCAGTGATGATCTCTTTGAAAATGTCGACGTCAGTGAAGACGTCCATCGCTATGGCAATAACCTGGAGACACATTAAACATTTGAAGATACTTTGAATACAGAAAAAACAATATTTATTCAGACTGAGGATGTCTGAAGACTCAAAGTTAGGACTCTTAAAGACACTTAAATGAGAATGTTTATACAAAAGTTCCACCAAGTAAAAAGCATCTTAAAATTGTAAAAGAAAAGTCTTCCTGTCTTGACAGAATCCTCATCAGAACACTGTCATTCATTATAACATACATTATTATTATGTCCTCCTGGAGAAGACAGGCTTACCGTGACAGTGTGAATGAATGAATGAATGAATAGTGGTGGAAGAAGTGTTCAGATCCTTTACTTAGTGAAAATACTAATACTATGCCATGAAAATACACCATCATAGGTAAAAAAGTCTTGCATTTGAAACCTTATTCAGTACAGAATAATTGTCTGTAAAATGTAACTAAAGTATCAAAAGTAAAAATACTTCTGAAGTAAAATGGTCCCTGTCAGTGTTTTACTAATCTCTATAAGCCGATGTCTGCATATGAATACAGAATCTGTCGGAAAAGGACTAGATTTTGGTATTGGAAGTATTCAGCTATCATCTGTTGACGATTGAACTTTTTTTAAAATTGATCTGAAATCATGCAGATATCTGTTTATACAGATTGGCTGACATGCCGAGTTGCTGTCGACTGTAAACAAAGAGGAAGTCTTGGCCTGTATGTCTGTTATCTGTTTCCCACATGTCCGCTGGTTACACTAGAAACCCTGAAACATTGGCTGTTGCCCCCCGCAGAGGCTATATCGTCATCAGACGATAGCCGATGGCTTCCAAGATTAGTCTTACTATTTTATTCAATGCACTTGCATTAATTACTGCTTCATTAATGTGTGTGTGGTTGAGCTCATATTAACTACTCATGTGCTGTTGGCTTGTTCAATCTACAGCAGTGCATCATATGCTTGTTGTAGGGGTTAGCCTGCTACACCTGGGAGTGAATATGTGGCTTTTCCAGTTTGGTGCAGTCTTTATCTGAAGTGAAAAACAAGGTTGTTAATTAAAAACCTCATGACTGGTGGAGAGAGATTGTGTTCTTTAGTTGTGTTTTCAGAGGTCATTGGGTCTGAGCGTGTGTGTGTGTTCCTGCACCAACACAGATAGACTGTTGGATTAAAACATTATAATATTTCTGAAAGACTTTAGTTCCTTCATAAATCGGTGGGTTTGTTCTCCTACATTGTCCTCATTGCTGTCCTGTGAGAACCACGTATCTCTAAAAAGTCAACTTTCCATGAGCTCAGAAAAACAGCCTGTTTTAGCTCCATTCAGACACATTTTCCAGCTAATCCAAGATGCTTTTAAACAGGGTTTTTAAATGTATTCAGAACCATAACCCATAAAGGAACACTTTAGCCTTCAGTTTATCACAAACATTCAAAATCACCAAATGTAGTGGAGTAAAAATACAATATTTGCCAAGTATATACTTGCATAAAATGGAAACTCTCCAGCATAGTACAAGTACCTAGAATTTCTTCTTCAGTACTGTACTGGAGTAACTGTACTTAATTACTTTTCACCACTGTGAATGAATGAATGAATGAATGAATGAATGAATAAATCTGGATCCCTGAACAAAACTAAAACATCTTAAGTTTTTAGAACAAATTTTTAGATTTAAAGATTTAAAGTCGTGATTTTATATGTCATGACTGGAGACATTTCAGTGGGGAATACTCAGAAGAACAGGGATGCTTCCCGTGTTCAACCCCCATTTTCAGGCCTGATATGAATCTCTATGAGGTTAATAATTAACAGGACACATCGCAGCATGTTGTATGAGGTAGATGTTCTGCAAATGCAAATTATAAGAGGGGTGGTTCTCCAAGGTATAACAGCACGAGTGAAATCATGTCTGAAAGCATCCAGGATTCATGCTACGTGTCTTAATTAGGCTCACACTGGATTTTACCTGCTTCACTTATGACTGTTTGCAGTACATGCATAAACAGATCAGCGCACATCAAGCTGCTACACTGTGTGCATTTCACCACTCATTTTCAGAGGGTGGATATCTGTGGAGTGAAAGTCTATTTCCTGTACATGGACACACACACACACACACACACACACACACACACACACACACGCCCTGCTGTAATTTCTGAATTATTAGCTTAAGTTGTCGAGACATTGAGCTGGTATCTGAACATTGAGTACAGTCAAGCTGAGACACGCGGCCGGTTATTGTCATATGTCTGAAAGTGAAACATGACCTTCATGCTCATCTTTTCCATTAGAACCACCATTTCACCGTTGGCAAAGTAACATCTTGTCAATGTAAATGTGTGCAGGGACTGTGTTCTTTATATGTTAAGCTGTATATACTTCATGCTGTAGCAAGATCTTTTGCCATTTACTCTTGTACACAGAGGAATGGTGAATAATTTGCCTCAGGAGCTCAGTTTTTCTGGCACGTCAATATTCTGCCAGCAACCACAACCACTGTTGTAACTTCAGTAGCTGCTGGATTCACGTCTGGTTGTTCTGCTACATTTTCATTGCTGTTAATGGTTCCACTGGTACAGCTGATGAATGTTTATGTTATTTTGTCAAAATCTGCTGTCCACTGAAGGTTTATCAACATTATGCTTGCGAGTTCAGATCCTTTATTTAAGAAAAAATGATACTACTACACTGCAGAAATACTCTTTGATTCTTATGACTCACGTAAAAGCACAATGTTACTGTTGTAGTTGGTTGACTGACAATTGAAAATAATGGGAAAAGAGACCAACAGTCCAAACTAATGAGGATCAAAACAAAACTACAGTCCAGGAAACACAACAATTCATGAAAAAAGTGTTTTCCACTGTACAAAAACCTCAAAATTTTAGTACAATTAAGGCGTACAAGGAGTAAAAAGTGTAAAATTTCCTTGTGGTGGAGTAGACAACATAAATATTCATGTAAAGTACAAGTACCTCAAATTCCACCACTGGTTTGAAGTGATTCATACAAACGGTTTTATTGCTGCATTTTGTGATAGTGTTTTTTTGAAATGTGCTTTGAAACATAGATAATTATTTTTAATTAGGTATTTAAAATTAATTTGACTTTTTTATTATTAATAAAAGTACAACGTAATATATGCTACAAGCATATGATAACAGCATAATATCATAATATCTAAAGGAGTTTTATTAGTTATTAATGGTTTCACCTGGACCTCTGTTTCTATGGTAACCCCTGCTGGCACAGTTACTGGTTAACTGGCATCCAGTCATTCGTCAAATCATTGACCAAACAAAAACTGACTTTCATCTTTTTTCTGCTCCACACACACACCGTGTTTAGCTTGTTTGTCTGCTGACGCTCTTTATTATAGCTGGGCTCCAACTGAATTGAAATTTATTCATTCATTTTTTTCTGTCATCAGCTAATCAAGCTAACTTTAGCTGCCTGAGCTAATATGTGCTAATACAACATTGCACATAGGAACTGTTATAACAACTTTACTTGTTTTGTCTTTTCTGATTTGTGATCCTGATTATTGTGTTTTATCCAATAACTTCCACAGTCATTTCCAGTAAGCTCCTGTCTTCTTCTACAGGAGGTGTGTTCAGTGTGCTGAACAGTGGATCTGCACACATACAGTAGTACTGGCAGCAGAACTGTTGGCATTATTCTCTTTTAGTTATTGAGAAACTTGACCCGATGCCACTGAATCACAACAAGCTGTTTTTGAACTGGCTTAATTTAATCTTGTCGTTAGGTTTGTTTTTACAGTTTTGACAGTTAAAAACCTACAACAGAATCATCAACAGTTTAGCGAGAGATTATAATGAATGAGCTGCGGCAGGACAGAGCAGGTCTGACCTATGACAGAGAGGCAGGCTGTGTTGTAACACGTAAACTAACACATGTGTCTGCTCATGCGTCAGGCTCTTACGTGAGGATTGAGTCAGATGTGTTGATCCAGATTTTGTGATTTGTTTCTGCATGTTTCATTTGAATGGAGCGGGGTCAGAAGAATTACCAGGTCACATAGTTTTTTTTTTTTTAATCAGAAATTCCCTCTAAATAATTAGGAAATTTCTTAAAACTAGGAGTGCGCTTGGTGAGCGCAGACCTCCACTAAGGCCAATAGTCCACTCTTCTATGATCTGCAAATCTGCAGGCTCAAGCTTCGTGAAATGTAAAGTTTGAACTTTTTTTCATTATTGCTGACATTTTCATATGTGGATGAGAGTAAGAGTATAATTAGCTACATGATGTATGTATTTACATATTCATAGCCACACTTTTGTTTGAGAAAGGAGAGTTGTTATAATTGTTCCGTTTCTCCAGTGAAGCCACCATAAGTGCTCCATAATGACTGCTTTCTATATGGAGTTTGAGCAGCTACACGTGTTGACTGCCCCAGTGGATTACTGGTACCCGTGAAAGTGGATTGTGTTGTGGATTATTATATTTCTACAATCGGCTATGTTTTGTCACTGTTGAATTTTACTACCATCTACTGGATTTAGATGTATCACATTTATTGCACCATGGCCAAATGCCCCTGCAGTGTCAACGAAAGCGGAAAATAATTAGTGTATCCACCCAGTGACATGGAGACACTTTTAAACACTATTTATTTCCAAGTTTCATGAAAGTCAGGTCAGCATGTCTTCCATAATCCTGCTAACAGACAAACCGAGAAAATAAAACACATAAAAACAGGCAACAGTGCCCTTGAAAAATAGTGTTGGAGGTAACTTTCTTTGGTGGAACATTTGCAGATAGGGAGGCGAGCCCTGGCATTAAGATGGCTAAACCCCCCCCCAAATTAAAAAAAAAAGTAAAAGGCATGTCGACTATGTTATACAACTTTTACTGATAAAAAAGACAAACATGACTTGATCATTGGTGCCCTTGAGGTGAAGTCTGCCTGTACTTTAGCTCTGGAGGAGCTCAGTGGACTTATTAAAACCACAGACATGTATTACAGAAGCTCTTCCACAGTGGATCTGTGCATTGCTTAAGTCATGGTCAGTGGTGTTTGTCGCTTTGCTAAAACTTGCTGTTTTGAGCATGTAGGCTGCTAGCTCAGACTTTGTTGTTTCATGTAGCGATGGAGACCTTGAAACATGCAAATAGCGGAAGGGGAGGAGAATTTAGAGCTTAATGTAGAACTAAGAACTTTAAGACAAACTTTCTTATTGGCATTAAACATAAAGCAGAATAACTTGTGTATTGAGCTCTCTCCTGTAAAGTATAGTCTAGGCCCACAGCGTGCTTTGCATGCAGAGAAATGTGAGTGCATTACCTCTGTGCAGAGCAACACCTTTCATTGTGTTTGTGCAATAGATTAACTGCTATTGTTCCCGTACTACTCCACCTGTAAGTATGATGAATGAAGATGAATCTCTGAGCATTTACCCACCTGCTAGATAAGATTTCACCTTCAGAGTATTTTTTCATGTATTTGTTTGGTTCTCACCTGCCTCGCCTCCTGTATCTGTTTGCGAACCACTTCTTTGATGCTGGGTGTGTTTTGTCTGGGCGGGTGGTACAGCATGCTGATGCTTGTGTCCATGCTCTCCAGCAATACCTCGGGCCAGCCCAGCTCCAGGTCAGGCACCTCCTCGTCCGACTCAGTTGGGAAGTACGTGGAGGAACTGACCACGTCCTTGACCTGTTTTTGCTCAGAGTCATCCGCCACAAACGATAACTCTGCATTTTCCAAAATGAACAGGATCTCCTCCTCTGACAGAAAGTAGCTGATCTGCTCGGCATGGAGGAACTCCTCGTAGGCCTCTTTGCCTCCACAGAGCAGGGCATAAATAGCCAGACGATAGGTTTCTTTGTAATGAGGCTGGATGTAAAGTGGTTGGTCTTCCTCTTTCAGTGAAGACAGGTAGGACAGACTGGACTCCATGGGTGCCAGATCCTGTCTGAGTGTCTTCGCGCAACAGACCTCTCCTTTACCTTCAGTGTGACAAGTTGTTTGACTGTTAAACATTCTGTTCAGACTAGACCCTCAACTATAATGAAGCAACAGACACTGGAGAGCTCATTGTGACAGAAGAGCAGTTTACATATATAAAGTTACAAAAACCCGTCTGTCAAGTGTGATTCACCACAAGTTAAACAATACAAGGGCATGCAGTAACTTCTTGAATATTATGATCCTTGTGAACTAGCCAAGCAACAGTGAAACAAAACTTCTTAAATGAACTCACTTCATGACTGGTAAAAGAAATCGTCCCTTGTTCCTGTGTCCTGAAGAAGACAGCTCTAAAAGAACAAAGTTAAACTCCCCAGTCAGCCTCGGTGTGTGCACTCTCTGCAGCATGAACCAGCAGCACTAAGGCGTGGATTTGAACTGTCTATGCATCAAACAGCTTGTTGTACCTGCCCTGTTGCTCACATACTGTAACACACCCCGCCCCCACCTTAGCTCACCTGGGTTGCAGGAGCAGGAGCAGGTTTATTTACCTTTCCACCTGTCACACAGTCCATTTGAGCGTGCCTTCACTAGAATACCTGTACATTTTACTTTCAACTTTGTTCATGTTACCTCCTGACATATCTGGAGTAAGGAGAGATTACTCACCAAGACAACAAAAGGAGATTGATAAGTAAAGTTTATTGCCATCACAAAGCATCAGGGGACACAGTGGCACAGAGACCAGGACATGAAGTGAATATTTCTTTATTCACAGGATCATTAACTGGCTTCATTAAGATCTCCACATAATGAAAGGCTACCTGGGGAAAAAGTAGCTGCTGTTAAAGGAGGAAAACCATCCCAGAGCAAAAACAAAAAAAAAAAAAATCAGGTATCTGGTGTTAATTACACACCCAGGTATTGACAACAGAACCCCAGCTCTGTACCTGCTACCTTCCAGGTCACCCAGCTTAAAGGATAATTCTGGTTTATAACAAGTTTGGTCTTATTTTTATAGTTTTGGTCTTATTGGTTATGAAAACTTGATGACATGGTGACATCGCTCAGACAGGTTGGAAAACAAACTAATCTAAACTGCTTCATTTGGAGGTAAAACTCAAAGTGAGCAAACCTGAAATGTTGGCGACAAGTCCTCATTGCACAGGAAACTTTGTCTGCTATGAGAGGGTTGGTCAACGTTGAACCAGAAAGACAGTCTATAAACCATGATGGACATTTACAACAAGCAGTTTGGGT
Source organism: Chaetodon trifasciatus (assembly GCA_037975065.1). Taxonomy (NCBI): domain Eukaryota; kingdom Metazoa; phylum Chordata; class Actinopteri; order Chaetodontiformes; family Chaetodontidae; genus Chaetodon; species Chaetodon trifasciatus. The sequence continues at coordinate 526,778 of JBBMOE010000032.1, read as the reverse complement.
AATAATTACAGTGCTGGCCTCCGATTTCCCTTCCAAATGTTTGTCTTACTGCTTCTGTCTCTTGAGCCGTGTGGCCTCTTTTTTATTGATGCCATTGATAAATATGAACCAAGTTGCAATAAACCTGAATTATCCTCTAACACCCACAAAATATGTATACAGGCATTCCACCAATGTAGCGCAGTGGAAGGTGCAGCTTTTAAAACATGGAACAAAAACATTTTAACCTGTTTTTTTATTTTCTTAGTTTTGTGCCTTTTTCGCACCTGCGTCAGAAGCACAGTGATCAGTTATGATATGAAGTAACTGAGCAGGACATCTACTGTATGTTAGCAGCCACTGTAAAAGTCCCTCTTTTGTAGGTTTTTCCTGTAAATATCCTGCAAGTAGTTCTCAGAAAGAGAGAGAATTTCAACTGGTTAGAAGCCTGTTCTTTGTGGTAGTCCACGAGTTCAGAAGTGGGACTTTTAACAGTGACTACATCTACATAAACTTTAAAATAACAGCTCAAGATTTCACACTCATGCTCTAAATCAGCTTTGCTAATAGCAAACATTTCCAGCCCAGACGTCACCACCACCGCTTACTTCCTGGGTGGAGTTGGAGACTTCATGAATCTGGGTGGGGTTGGTGACTTGACTCCACGAGATGGAGTCGGGGTTGGGGACTTCGGGGTCGGGGTTGGAGACTTGGGGGCTGGGGTTGGAGACTTGGGGGCTGGGGTGGATGCGGGGGTTGAGGCTGGAGTTGGGCTCTTCATGGATGGCGCTGGGGTCTGGGACTTGGAAGGGGTTGGTGTTGGGGTCTTGGAGGGGGGAGCTGGGGATTTTGGCGGCACAGGCGTGGCTGCAGGTGTAGCAGCTGGCGTGGCAGCAGGCGTTTTAGGATGTCCCAGTTTGGGCTCAGGGATCTTCTCGCCGTGCCTGTAGACGCTGACGGTGATCTCAACGAATTCGCCGCCGTATTTGTTCCGCACGTTGATGCTGTACTTGCCAGAGTCGTCAGGAGTGACTTTGTTGATGACCAGGCTGGCGAACTTGCCGCCGTCAAACGTGACCCTGGTGTGCTCGGTGGAGGCGACTTCCTGCTCGTTCTTGAACCAGGTGACCTCAGGGGTTGGCTCACCCCACACGGTGCAGGTCAGGCTCAGAGACTGCAGAGGGTCAAGAGTCAAGTCAGGATTTACTCAAAAATACAGGTTTGTTTATTGCACACAAAACAATAAAATGGCGGGTAAAACAAAATTCTAGAAGAACACTTTGACCACATGTGGAGAGCTGGACCCCCTGAAAGGGTCTGAAGACTAAGACAAAGACAATGAGTTTTCTCTCAGTAACCTCCTAATTACTGTTTATTGATAGTAGGGAAGTTGTTGTACATACATTTTGAACTTAATAATATAACCCTTACCCTTAATAACCCCTAAACTCCAGAATAAGACATTAAGAAATGCTTTATAATAAACAATAAAGAGCCAATGTGCTTCCAATATGCATGCTTATAAGCAGCTGTTTAATGGTGAACATGTGCAACTTAATATAAAGTATTATCTGAATGCCCACTGAGAAGCTGGAGGCTGATAAGTGCAATTCAAAATTTTTCCATTGAGAAACTGAGCCATCCTTCTCAAGGCAATAGTATTTGGATACTCTTTTGAATATAACGTACATGTATATATAGTTGATTTTTGGTGCAGTACTGCTCGCTTGAAGCAAAACCTTCTTACATGTGATTAACATGCAGATTCATTTCAGCATGTCTGAGAAATCCTCACCTTCTCCTCCATAATAGTGACCACGTCAGGCAGCCCACCAACCACTCTGCCACGGTCTGAGGAGAGACAGCAGCATGTATGAAAACACAACTCACAGCAACGAACATCACACTGTTTGCACTGTGAAGTGATGTCAGATTTCACCTGTCGCAGTATAAACAAGGTGGAGATATTAGAAAGGACAAAGAGGAGGAATGTGAAGCTCTAACTCTTTCAACTTTCAGATGCAGCATTTATGCAGTACTTTGCCTTGAAGGCAAATAACTTGCCTGTGAGGCATCTGAGGAGGCTCTGAATGCTCGAGTCAATCTCTAAAAACCTCATCACCCCTTGACTGATGCATAATGTTTAAAAAATAAAAAAAAAATCAAAGTCCCTTAAATAAAAAGTTAATAAATAATCATATACTCACTCTTCTCAGCAAATGCGGCTGCCCTGAAAGATACAAGAGCATCGGTATGATTAATGTAATGTGGTTATAAGTTAAAGATACATGTTCACAAACTACTGTACTGTCATATAACTTACTTAAGTCTTAGGTACTCCTCATAGGCGTCAGTGTACGCTGCAAAAAGAGACATAATCTCATGAAGACTGAGTTTACTTTCACCAAAAATAAAAAAACTAGAAAACAACAAAACAAATGTAGGAATGAAACTATTGACAACAAAGTAATAAGACAAAACTGAAGATACTCATGAATGAGACAAAGTTAAAAGCCTTAATTCCACATCACAGGTGCGGAGCTGAAAGTCCTTCACCTTGTCCGGAGAGGTCGAAGGTTCTGGTGTGGGTCTGCACACCGTCTGAGATCTCGATGGAGTAGTGACCCTTCTCCTTGTCAGAGGGATCACAGATCTGCATCCAGGCCATCTCTGCTGTGCCGCCAATCCTCATCTTCTCAGAGGAGGCAATCTTACTCTCCCTGCAGGGTTTACATCACAGGAGTCACTTCTCAAGGCTGAACAACTAAAAACTGTCTGATGAGGGATTTCTATCTTATCAAGAAAAATATGAGTAGAATAGAGGGCGTGGAGAACACTGCAGTTTTTTTTGTTTTTTGTTTTTTTTTTAACTGCAGCTTCATTATAAAGTGTCACATTCCCTAACAAAAAAGTCACTAAATAAATCAACTGAGGTAATTTTCTTTTGGCAGCTGACAGGAAACACCTGCTCTGAGTTCTTGATTAACACCGCATACAGTACAGTATGCACAGGGCTGCACAGTGTGCGTGCGTGCGTGCGTGCGTGCGTGCGTGCGTGCGTGCGTGCGTGCGTGTGTGTGTGTGTTGTAACTGCCATTGTTAAAGCCAGAGAAGCTGAATATGTCTTGAACCGTATTGCTGTACACATGCCTAGTGAGTACATTCAGATCAGCCTTTAGACAAACCTTAAGTTATAGTCGATATCAATACAATCTTTAATATGTTTTGTTCTTGAAATCTGAAATTAAGTTTTTTTCACAGAGATGTTCTGCTGTTAAGCTGCACATGGATGAAGATGTTTCTGGTAAACCGATCAAGCACCAGTATCTGGTTGCAAATATTACTGTACTAGGACATGAATCTAAACTAATGCTACTGAAATTTGGCGCCTTTGGGCTTGTTCATTAAATGACAATGGCAGGTTTGCACAAAACAGAGCTCAACAGCTGGTACAATGTTTTCTCAGCTGTGAGAGTAAATATTTGAATCCTGTAAAAGGTGGAGTCATCAAAGCGTACTTGTGTTTCCAGACAGTCTTCATCTCCTCTGTGTAGTACTTCATGTAGCACTGAAGCCTGATGCCCTCTGGAGTACACTGCAGCACCAGGTCAGAGGCAGAAGCACCTACAGCAGCAAATGCACGGACTCAGTCAGACAAACTGATAATAAAGATATTTTCTTTGCAATTTAAACCGCTTAGCATACATTTAGCTTGGAATATTTATGAACATAAGTTTAACTTTCCCTTTTGCCAACACTTCTACTGTTGACTCTTTACAGATGGCTTTTCAAATAGTGATCCTGAGATTCCCTAAGGCACCTAGTTTAGCTTTTGTTTAAGCAGAGAGGTAGATACCGGAGTCAGTGTAAATCCTGTGGACAGACTTTCCAGTAACTGTTGTCAGGAGTCTCACTTTCATCAACACACCATGAACGAGCCAACTTAACACATTCATCACATCATGTCCATGACACAAGGAGACAAAGTCAGCCGATCAAGCTCACCTGCAATCTTGGCAATGGCACTGATGATGTCGTCAAACACTGAAAATCAAAGCAAGAAGGACACAAAATACATTATAACATGTTTATTACAGGAATAAATAGCAAAGTGATTGACCCCTTCTGAACGGAGAGAAAGTACCTTGGCCTGAAATGTCAAACTGAGACGTGTCCTTTCCTCTGTCGTCACTCAGCACGGCCTTGAAAACGCCCTGATCTTTCCTGGAGAACTGGAAAAACAAACATTATAATATTGACATGCAGCTGTAACATGCAACTTTAACTATATTTTTAGACAGCTACAAAAAAATGTTAATTAGCACATGTATGCAGATTTTTTAAACAAGGGCAAAAATAGGCAATTGACGCTGTTCCTGCTGACGGTAGATGAGATTCTGCCATTTTATTTCTGGTGTGTCACATTTGACGTCAGAAACATGCTGCAAAACAGGGGACAGTAGATAAGTTGAAGAGATTAATTCTTTGAATCTTTTACTTTAGATTTTCTCTTTAACTCAGACTGAACAATGTTTGAGTGTTTCGAGTTTCCTGGTTATTTACGCACCACTGATAAATACCCATTGGTACTGCATCATTTGATCTGGGAATGAATGTTTGTAACCATTCCCACTGAAGACAAAAGCCAGTTTTTTAGCTTGCTGCCAGATCAAAACTGTGCTTAATATTTATTATTTTTTATAGTTTGGGAAAACATTGTTAGGCTTTGGAGACAGTCTTTTAACGATGCAAATCAACTATAATGACTTATATTGTGCTAAATGTTAGCTCAGTCTTAGATTATTGCTTTGACTTTTGATTACCACCACGTCACACGAGTATTTGTGTGTAAGCCAACGAAAGCTCTCGGCACCACATGGGTGAGTTTGGTTTGGATGCAGCAATTGTTACCAGAGGGATGGGCAGAGCACAGGCTCCAGACATGACATTGGGAGGAGTTTCTGGAACAATCTCATCGTCCTCTTTGTACCAATGGAAAGTCGTCTCCTTCTTCACATTGGCCACCTGACACACAAACACACAAGGATTTGTTTCACTGAGAGAAAAGAAGAAGGCAGGTGATAATAAAGGTGAAGAAGTGAGAGATGTAAACATTACCTTGCAGGCGAGCATAACAGTGCAGTCCTCAGTGACAGTGAAATACAGATATTCAGAGAAATGTGGACCTAAAACCACAAAGTGGAGTCATGTCAGTTAGGATATTATCAGTATTATGTATGAACATAAAGATGTATTTATGTTTTACACAGCAACTCAAATAGTTTTGGAATCAGGGTTGTGATAACGTCTTAAAAAATGTCATTATGTCAACAGCAACAACCTTAAAACATTTCTGTGTCCAAACCAACAATTATCCACTTTGCTTGTCTCTTTGCTTGCGCCATCATTTGACACCAGATTTCATCACAAACAGATGAAACTGGAAAATGCTGTAACCTCTTTGGAGGAAATTACAGTCTTACACACTCAGAGATAACAGTGGGTGTAACAAGAGCTTTGTCTGGGTGAGTACATAATGACAGTGGGGCCTTGGTGGAGTGTCTGTTGGTACCTTGCTTCCTGATGTGCTCTTTCCTCTGAAACTCGGCCTCCTTCAGAGCAACTTTGAACACTGAAACACAAAAACACAATCAATAAATGTTGATAATGTTCAGCGATTACTCACATTCTCCTTCTGCCAAGTTATTTAAACACAAAGTATGTCATTTCTGCTAGTAGGGGTCTCTCAACCAAAACAATAACAAAAGACGTGGCTTGATAACGTCGTGAAGTAGTGTGGGATCATGGGAGTTGCTGTTGTCAATGTTAAAAAAATGGAATTGCATATGAAAAAGTTTTATTTACATTATGTTTAGTCATGTTCCACGACTTCCTTCCTCACTTTCTGACGAATCATCTGCTGTTTCCAGCATTTACCCGAATGTTAGAGCAACCGACCACTGACGGCCGAAATGCACCATTAGCTTGAATAAGATTATAGGTTTCTCTGGGTTTGAACATCGTTGGATGATGTAAGTACACAACTCATCAAAATACAGTACATAACATAAGTCTAGACATTTTAATGAAGATGTCTTCAAAGACACAACAAAAATATGAGACAAAGACTGAAACAAAAATGTGAAAAAAACAATTAACAACACAGTTTAGTTAACCTGAGTGTGTTAGGAGAACTGTAAACATGCAGTTCACTTGATGCACATTCTGAGATAATTAATTGATAAAAGTACACTTAACTTAATTAATTATTAACTAAAAAAAATCAATAATTCAATATTCAATATAATGGTCAATCAGCTTATTAGTTAACCATGTAATGACAATTGTGTGAGGGAGGAGAAAGCCTCACCATCTCCCACCAGGACCAGGGAGCTCTGGGTTTTGGCCTTGCCGTCATGGATCTGGACGGTGTAAGTACCCTCGTTGGCTCTGGTGAAATGATCCACCGTCATCTGGATGATTCCTGTGGCCACATCATGGCTGATCTTGTGTCCCTGAGAGCAAAAGATTTATATTCACAACACACCAAGAGATCAATGTTCAAATCTGAGTGTGGTGTATTTGACTATTCATGAATTCTATCTCAATTATATCTTCAATGCACACAAGAAACCACTGGAGTTACATACTGTCAAAGACAAGCAGTCATTCCTGACCGGATTCAAGTCATTTACATGAAGAACAATCTGCATGTTGTGTATTTCTCAACTGATTGTAAATGAAAATATAAATTGGTTTCAGTGACCAGTTTCTAAGCACGACTGATGTAAATAAACCTCAAAGAGCATCAGACACCATCAGTAACTCAGCTTTGAAGAGTGACAACTGATTTTAAATTGTGGTGGTGGGTTTACATTTTACTCTCTTATGCTAAATATTCAAAAACATACAGCAAACCTTGAGGGTTAAACATGGAGCTACGGCAGCTGTTTGACAGGTATGACTGCTGCTGTGCTCGTTTGAACACTGAAGGCCCTTTCAGACACAGCCTGATTTCAGCTGCAGCTGTCAAAACGTAGCTATAATTGAAAACATAATTGAACACCCCAAGCTTTGTAAAGATGTCCTGACAGAGCTGTTGTAGTGGAATTCATTAGATCATTCATGAGTGCCTAACAAAGTGTATAATTACACTTCAGTTTTGGAACTCAGTTGGTATGAATGTTGAAGACGTTACCTCCCCACTGGTGACCTCCTTGTCGTTAACGATAAACCTGTAGGATACAGACGGGGACAATTTGACGGCCTGCAGCCAAAACCGTACGTGGCCCTTCTCCAAAATCTCATAGTTCAGGCCGTGTTTGAGAGGAACGACTGCACAGAGACAGAGAGTGCACAAAGGTTAGATCCTGAGGAAATTAGCGCTAACTGAAACAGGAGGTCTGCTGCTGATGCACGTTACTCACTTGGATGTCTGATAGCATAGCTGAGCTCCAGCATGGTGTTCAGGGCTGCAGAGTGAAGAAAACAAACTCAGCAACAAACAAACCACAACAATAAAGCCTAACAGGCAGGATGAAAAACACTCCACAATCTACATTTAGTCTGTAGTGACATGACCCACCATCCTCAGTCAGAGTGTGGCTGGCAGAGACTCCATCTGTGTCAGTGACCACCACAGAGTATCTGCCCAAATCGTCTTTATCAGGGTTACTGAAAGTCAGTCTGGAGCTGAGAAACAAACACAGAAACTATGAAATATCCATTCAAGTCAAAACTATTACAGCCATCAACTCAACCAGGAATCAAACTGAGAAGCTGCTGCTGTTTTCACTTGTATTTTACAAATAAATTAAATAAATACTTTTAGTGTTTGCCTCCTGCAGTGTAGTGTAAAGTGTACTTTTCAACATATATCAAGAATGAAGTTTCCAGCAATGAATTCATACACATTCAGTGTAAATGGAGAAACATAAATAACTCATTGAACACAACCAAGTGAACTACTTAACATAACTCGGAGCTTTGTCTCTATATTTCTTGTAATTAGTATCAAATTAAATGCTTCTTTCCAGGAAACCTTTAAGAAATTAAAAGAAAATTAAGAACTTGTAAAATAAAGTGACTGATTCTGTTTTTATGGATGTTTCACATGGATTCCAGACTTTTTTGGGATCTGGGTTGTTTAATTTCACCAATGAGCTCTGCCTGAAGCCTCTGTGACGTGTCCACGTTTGTGGCGAGCTTACGTTCTGCCCTTTGTTGTGACGGCCACCCTGGGACAGTCGCCGATGGGTTTGTAGTTCTTTGACCACACAAACTTGGACGTCTCACAGATCTCACAGGCCTCAAGAGACAGGAAGACGTCTCCGGTCTCCTCGTCCACACCAGCCACTATCTCCTTGGTGCCTGTGAACATGAGTGACATGTGACCACTTCTTGAGAAAAACAGACATGAACACACAAAGTATATCTGAAATATGATATTCAGGTCCACATGCAGCAAGAATGCAACTTTTGAAACACCCTCAACGTGTTTGCAGGTATTTTGTGAATATGGAAGGTGCAGCTTGCAGAGGAGGTCAGCTGATAAGTTGTTGTTACCTGCAAGAGCTTTGGCACAGACTGGCTCAGACAGCTGGGAAGGTTTTCCGACACCGCTTCCGTTGACAGAACGAACTCTGAACACGTATGTCTCACCTTCCTCCAGACTAGTCACCTGCAGGAAACCATGGAAACATTGCTAGATGTAAAGTGTGACATGACTATTAACCTAAACTCATGTTGCATATTCAAATTTCATGAAAGAATAAGTCTTAAAGCCTGAGCGACAGTCTGTCAAAGCCAGAGGGTCCTCACAGACAAACCGTTTAAGTACTGCATCATTTCTGATTGAATGGCTGATCTCCTACCTGAAGGTAACGGTGGTTCACAGCTTCCTGATTCAGAGTAACAAACTCTGATGAGCCCTTCTTGGCCATGTCCACAAAATATCCAGTGACTGCACTCGCTCCAGTGTAGACAGGCGCCTTCCACAGGATGACCAGGGAGTGACCTCTGACCTCACTGAAGCTCAGGTCGTAGGCTGGACCTGGAGGTAAGACAGATTATAAAACATAAAAACATGAGCAGGGCCAAAGAGGAAAGAGGTCTGCCTCACTCACAGTGCTTAATGTCATAGTTAAGAGCCACTGTGGTGCATTTTTTGCAAGTAAAAATCTTTCCTTTTAAGTCTTTACAATGACAGGCACAACCAGCAGCCCTGCGTCATGTCTTCTTTCCAGCTCACACACTTATCATTCAACAGCAGAATACTGAGGACAGACAGCTGCGAGTGTTGTAATATTTTAGAAGCAGTGAAGGTTCTACTACCTGGCTCCTCCATGGTCCAAGCCTCACATTTCATTGGGGTGCTGGGAGCAGAGGGCACGCCAACACCGGCCATGTTGGCTGCCTGGACCTTAAACTCGTAGAAAGTTCCCTCCGTCAGATTGTCAACCTGAAGAAACAGAGAGTTAGATGAGACATGATTATCTGATCTGATCTGATTAATAACTGGACTCTGAATGTAACACCCCGTTTACACCTGGTATTAAAATGGGATCTGTATCCAGATAATAAACAATCTGAGCTTGCCTTTATGAGCTTTTGCTCTTCATCTCTGGCGAGTTATTTCTCTGAGGAGTACTTTTTTACTATTTCTCTATCAGGTCCATTAAAACACTTCGGATACTTGCACACAAACAGATCTGTGAAAGATTTTGTTAAAACTTTCCAAAACAAACTTGCATCCATTAGTTTTGTCATTGTGTAAATCTGTGAGACTGATGCCACTCACAGTGCAGATCCTCTCTGTGACGCCCGTCAGGTTGACCTCCTTCCACACCAAAGTGTCTGCGTTGCGCTTGTCGATGTAGTAAGCTTTGACTTTGGAGCCGCCACAGTGTTTGGGACTCTTCCAGGCCAAAGTTATGGAGGAGCCGTCACAGCTCAGCATGGTGATGCCAAAGGGAGCGCTGGGAGTGGCTGAATCACATAAAATACTACATGTTTTACATGCATGGATACTTAACTTCTACACCTTATACAGAACATCTTAATGAGACATTTGTGCTTCATTATTTCAGTTAACTGTGAGAAAACTAGATTTCTATGACCTACTTCAACATCACAGTGTAAAAACACATCCAACAAAAGGTTTTTAGCTCCTGAGCTGAGTAACTGTGCAGTAGTTTTTTATTGTACAAGTGTTTCTGTGATCTGTGTGGCACCACTTTGTTACTCCTGTATAAGGTGACATTGAAAATATCCAGTTCTGTGATTAAAACACATAATGCAAAGTGGAAGTGGACAAAGTGGGTAAGTCAGGTGGGAGAAGATTAACAGAACTGTTTCATACATACCATATTCCACCCCTTTGCCTGGATAGAGTAATGAAATGAGCCACACTGAAAATCAAACTGAACATCCATCATGTTTCTGACTCCTCAGTCATCTCATAATCTCTTGTTTTCAGTTGCATATGGACTAATGTACTCATCTGTTCAGTTTGTATTTGTATTGTTAACATTTTAAAGCATGTGTTTTTTTTTAGCTTTATTCTAAACGTGACGCTGCTCTCACCGAGGGCTGGCTCCACAGCGATGGGAGAGGACTCCTGAGACTCTTCACTGAGGCCAAAGAGGTTGACGGCTTGGACACGAAACACGTAAGTCTCCCCTGGGATCAGGCCGTGGACCACAAACCTGATATACACACAAACACACACAGACACACACGTTAGGTTTTCATGACTTTTGGGGGAGATTACATAGACTTACATTCATTTCCTGGAGACCTACCCTAACCATAACCGTGACCACTACTTACCTTATCCTAACCTTAACTAAAGTCTTCATCCTAAAATTTCATGATTTACATTATGGGGACCTGAATTTGTCTCCACACGTGTAAGGTGAGTCTCCACAATGTGACTGTGTAAGCAAGTTTAGGTCCCCACAACGTGAGTAATACATGGGCACACACACACACACGCACAGGCGCGCGCGCGCGCACACACACACACACACACACACATATCATTTTCATATAATTAAAAATTCTTGCCATTATTCATCTTCAAGGGTTAATCTTGATTTTTTTTTGGTTATGATGATTTTAGTGGTGACTACTCATGTGCCTGCATATGGTATTTCTATGTAAATATTGTTATTTTAAAGCATAATTTGGGAATCATGCAGATCATTGTTGATCCAAATTAGTACTTGCAAAAAATAAACAAAATCCATTTAAGTGTGTTTCTCACCCGCTGTGAGCTTACAAAGTCAGAAAAGTGAAAGTTTTCCTGTCCAATAGTCTCCAGAGCTGATCAGAGGGATTTATAAAAGCTCCTTAAGATTCATGGACACAGTGTGAATCAGTTTTCTTTATGTTCATTAAATCCTGTGCTTTTTGCACAGTGTAAAACCCCAAATCCAAAAATCATTGGGACTCAGTTAGTTCTGAACGTCTACCTGGTGTGTTTGAAGGGTTTGTGGTTGCAGGGGAACCACTCCTTGGCTCCGACAACACGGCCATCGATGTAGTACCCAATGAGGTTTTTCAGATGTTTGGGAGCCTCCCACTGCACAAACACAGATGACTTGGTGTTTCTGGTGGCAATTACCTGACCGGGAGCAGAGGGGACGCCTGTTCAGGGGAAAGAAGTCATTATTAAATACTCATAACAATAACAGTATCAATAATTCATTCTAATGGGTTCATGTACTTTACTTTCAATTTATGTGAAAATCAACATTTAAGAGTTACATTTCAAAATGATATATAGATAGTGAGGAAAAAACAAATTTCAACACTTAGCACCTAAAATTCAGGGGATCCAGGAACATCTATATGTAGATATATGGCAGAAGGGACGGAGGGAGCTTGATTTACGACATCAGGAGGTTCAGACGGAGTCAAATCAGCTGTTAATCACAGGAATTCATTACCTGACTTTTTAAACATGTGACCATCTACTCTCTCTGGAAGCAATGTACTGACTCCCATCCAGGTGCTTCTTGTGGAACAGAAATACTAACGACCATCTGTAAATACTACTGACTGCAGGTCTGATGCAGCTTAATGTCACATACTGTAGATTATATAACATCACTTACAAAACATGCAGCACTTAAAGGTGTGTCCTCATGGTGTTTTCAAAGAAAGGTGAGCTGCCATTGTGCATTACTGAGTGAGTTTGGGTCTGTGAAACTGGTTTGGCGTCTTGGATGGAATAACACAACAAGAAGAGGAAGTTAGATTGGAGGGAAGTGATTGAGATGAAGTGGAGGTTTAGCTGAGCTGCTCCAGAGCATTTGAGCACTTTTTTTGTGCATATGTTTTTTTTTTTTTTTTTTTTAAATACACTTTATGTGACATATAATGAGTACAGAACAATTAACCTGGGCAACAACACTAAGAACACTGGAGCTAAACTGTAAGAAGCACCAAACGGGTCACTCACAGTCAGACCACACAGTGGAAGAGTGAACTGTGATGTGACAGCAGTGTGAGACAGTGCTTTTAAAAGGTGTTTCCATTAAACTGTACATACCAACCGGCACCTCAGTACCTGGAACATACAGTGATACATATAAAACAAGAGGTCAGTTTCAGCATTTCATGTGTTTGTGTTTGTGTTTGTAGATTATTCGTATGTTTGCATAATGTTTGCTAAAGCTAAGTGCTGTTTTAGAGTCCTTTCTATCTTGACAGGAAGTAAACTTCAGGTGAGACTGTACACAGAGACGACACTGAATGTCTGCAATATCCAGACAAAGAAGATGACGGATGTAAAGATACTTTTCCCAAGTTTGTAATCGAAGACAACCCAAAATTTCAACATTTCTTCTTTTTAAAATAAAATTTTCGTTAAACACTTCGGACAAGTTCTTTTTGTCTTTAATTTCATTTCACCTATTTTTTTTCTTTTCATCTCTTCTTCATTAAAGTACTGACACCAGAGGGAGAACAAACAAAAGCCTTCACTTACGACCCTTTAAGACCTTTATCCAAGCTGCTTTTGATCACCACCAAAGTGACGGATTTGGTGGCACCAGTGGGCACAATAAGACAATTGGGGAGTGTACAACCAATCTCACTCATTAGCTGTCTTAAAATAAATAAATAATGGAATAGATAAAAATATGATCTCCAACTGTCTTTTGATGTGTATTTGTGTGTGTTGTACTTATATATAACACAGATCCTAGCCCTTACCATCCTCATCGACCTTTTGGATGGGCTCCGAGGGCGCGGAGGCCTCGCTGGAACCGTACATGTTGACTGAATACACTCTGAACTGGTACTTTTGCCCGTCTTGCAAATCAAAAACCGGGTAACGAGGGGAGTGCAGTTTGACTGCTGTGTTGATCCGCTGCCATGCTCCAGTGCCTGCTATGCACTATGGGAGAGTTGGGGAGGGGGGACATGAGAAGGGACAGCCATCTGCGACACAACCTCATCAATGTAGCACAAACACAAAGAGGAGCTTTCAGGTGACAGATTTACATCATTGGGGCTGAGTTTGGTTTTCATTTGGCCAAAACCAGACTAATGTAAATCAGTGATGTGCAAATCTGAAATATCAAAGTGTGTGTGTGTGTGTGTGTGTCTGAAAAGTTGCAATCATCATTATTTTACACAAAACCTGCCATTTTTGAGCACCTACTAGAGCCCAAAATAGACTGGATTTTTCAGGCCAGTAGCAATAATGTTTGCATATTTGCCAGTATTCATGCAGATATTAATATATCTGCATATCTGTACCAATACTGAGTGGTAATATTGATCCAGTACAGGTCAGTTTGGGCTCTTGTTATTACATATGGATTAACTGTTAGTTATTTATGTGACATTGTACATGTGATATGGATTTCTTTGGCCTTATTTTAAATGTGCATTGACTGCAAACAGGTGGAGCCCCAACGATACCAGTGATACACAGTGAGCTTTTACTGGTTTCATGTTTATGTGCTTAGAATATTACAAAGCATAAAGAACACATGAAACCTCTTAAACTCTGCAGTTAATCTTTACATACTCCTGTTGTGTAGCAAAAACGCACTATTCAAACCCACAAAACCTTTTCTAATGGAGATGTCAAAAAATGAATGAAATCTGGGGGAAAATGTGTGTAAAACAACGCTTAAGACATCTGTAATCCATTTGATATAATACAGTTTTCCTCAAAATGACCATCATATAGTTTCACTGAAGTGTGAGCACAAGCATAACAAGCTAACTTTTTAGTTAAGAGTTTTTTAGAGTTTAAGAGGTCAGCGTCTTCTTTATCTTTGCACTACAGGACTGAACAGTGGGCTACATTGATGTAAACGGATGGCCACACACCTTCTCGATGACGTACCACAGCGGAGCTCGTCCGCGGGGGCTGGGAGGCTTCCAGCTCAGCACGACATACGATTTGAAAATCTCGGATGCGTGCACGTCGGTGGGCTCCCCCGGGATCGTTACGTAGCCTAGATTGGGAATGAATGGTGTTGAGGCCTAAAGTACACACAGCAGCGCCTGTTGCAGAAGTCCCACATTGTGTGTTTTTTGAAGTGAGTGTTGTGAAGTGTTTCTAATCATGTTTTTCATAATCTTGTATTAATAAATGTGGTTTAGGCTGACTTTACAGGCAACATTACTGATTGGTGGACAGCAGCATCTTTTTACTAATTCACAAAAAGAGCAGAAGTTCTGTCCTCTTAGCCAAACTGGAGTTTCTTAGAGTTTCTTTCGTTCATCTTTCTAAAAGCTGAGCACTGAGTATTTTGGTCTGGTCATTATTCTGATCTACTGGTGAGTAAAATGTCTCTGTGGCATTTTAACAAACATCATTAACATTCAACAGCAACAGAAATATATCCGTTGCCACAGAAGAGCTGTCAAAGCCTGATGTGAGGCTCAGATAATGGACAGATGACACCATGTTTCAGCTTTTTAAAAAGACAGATGAAAGAATTACATTAAGCAATAAAAAACCCTCAATCCTGCAGAAACAGATACATACGGACGTCTGGAATTTCTTTAATAGAGTCTCTAAAGTTTGGTATATTGCAGTAAAATGTGGGACTTCTTCAATAGCCTCGTGTAAAACGATACCGTGTTGACATCATTTTTTAGTTTCTGAATTAGTCTTTGAGTTAAAGGTTTGCTTTAAGTAGAGGAAGAGATACTTGACACACGTTGGAGGAGGAAAACTCTTTAAGTGGTTTAATTGAAAAAGACAAATAAATCAAATTTCAGTCGATTAAAGCACAAGTTAGGTCAAAGAAGGCACCGCAACAGTTAGAACAGGAGGAGATGTGAAAACAGTCTGTTCTGTGTCGCATCAAAATCAACAAATAAGTGTTACATTAGAGCTATTTTTGATTCTGAAAGACCAGATGTGTTTACAGGTCACTATGTTTTGTAAAAGTTTCATGTTTTAACATTTGAGAGAAGCTTGACTGGTGTCAGTTTGAAGAAAAGTCTGTCATCTGAAGCAGCTTACTACAAAATAGTTATGCAGTGAGGGACTTTAATCTACATTTATATTTACATTTCAGAATTACTATGAATAATGTTAACAAGACTGACTGATAAAGTCTGAGTTCTGACTTGAAATGAGTGAAAATGTTGTAAAGGTGCCACGTGTCTTCATGCATATACAGTTTGTACACTGAGCCCAAATAAGAACAACGTCAGAGTTTTAATCTCAAAATTCTGTCATGATGTTTCAGACACAATCCTAAGAAAAAAACTGAGACTCAATTCTGATCTTTTGTCCAGTTTTTTTTCTTGAGATTTTGATTTTTTTTTTTCATACCTGTGAGCAAAATCCCCATAATTCAGTTTTTATTGATGTGGCTGTTTTTGCCTTTAGCAGAAACTCATTAGAAAAGTGATTTTCTGAACAGTCAACGCTGATTTGTCCTGATGAAGTATGAAACAATGTTCACGTGATGAAATATAGCTGTGATCAGCTATGAGGATGTTGATGGGATGTTAATGTCGATAAGAGTTATTAAACTGCATGTTTATGTACAGTTCAACTCCCCTTTGAAGATGTTCAGTGTGGTTTCAGGATAAGGTTTGGAAAGAGGGACAGGTGTTAGTATTTGGTTTGTGTGAGATTCCGATGAAGTGGTTTAAAGGATTAAAATCACTGAACCCAGATCAGTCTTTGTACTCTACTGTACCTTCCAGGTCATCATCCTTGATCACTATGTCGTACTTCCCTTCGATTTTAATCACTGTTGCAGGGAACGACAACGACAGACCTGTTAGGAAACCGTCGTATCCAATCGGTTTGTACTTTTTATTTACCTTCCTCGGTACCTTGCAGCCTCTCGCTCTCGGCGGCGTCAAGAGCGGTGACTTTTTCAGACTTGCGTGATGGCCTGCTGATGCCGGCGCTGTTCACGGCTCGGACCCGGAAGTGGTAGGAGTGGCCCACGCTCAGGCCGTGCACCGGGTATTTACAAATCTTCACTGGGGCGTCGTTGCACTGGACCCATTTGTCGCTGCCAGCTTCACACCTACAGACATCATCAGTATAATGATCAATATTAATATATACAAATACTGATGGACTGAGTGCAGCTTTAAATAAAAACTGACATCACATCACGCTTTTACTAATTTCCTTGGCACTGAGTGCAGTGTAATCTGACTGTATTCATGTTAGTGTGCCAACTCTGTGCTATAAAAAGAAAGCCTGAAGAGTTTTCAGGGTGTAGACTGACCGATCCACAAAGTATCCAGTGATTGCAGCCTCATTGACAGTGTTAGGGGGTTTCCAGGCAACCAGGACATAGTCCGAGTTGATGTCATACGCCTTTACGCTCATTGGTGCACCAGGGGCCCCCGCCGTGGAGGGCGTGGCATCTGGAAAGCAAGGAAATACGGACGAGGTAGAAAGGGAAGATGGAAGGATACGGATAGAAAGTGGACAGATGAGACAATCTGGAATTATAAAAATCCCAAATATTCTCTTTGTTTTCTTGTGCTGTGTGTTGTTCAACCTTTTAAAATTTCTTTTTTGCTTCTATCTCTGTACACCTGTTTGATGTCTATGTGTTTGTGTGTGTGCTTGTTGAACATAACTCTGATTAAAAACCCTTCCTTTAATTTGAATCAAAACTCAGACCAGACATGACTATCATGGGAACTGACTGAAGTCCTTACTAATTAATGGATTGCAGACCAGCCACAAAGAAAATAATCCCTCATTTTGTCATGTTGAGGCACATCCTGAAATCAGGTTTTGTGAGAACTGAGTGAGTTATGAGCCTGTTTCATGCTGTGTGCAACGGATGTGACATTTGTAATGGGCTGAGTTTTGGCTTGGGTCCTAACACCATGACTTGAAAAAAAGCTGAATATTTAGACCAAACCAGTTTGTCCATCCAGCAGTTCATTAACAAAGACACAAAGAGCAGAAGAGACAATATTGGCAGTCTGTCTTCTTTCAAACCAACCACTGAGGTTTTCTGCTTGTGGCCCTTTCGAATAAAAGAGGATTCAGGTGCTCTGAAGTCTGCCACTCTTAAATAATGTGCTGAAATCATCGACAAGCCATTTTTCTCAAATTAACAGAAAACAACCTGATAACAGCAATTAAAAGCGGAATCAGTTTACTCCTGATGGTCATTCAAAAATTATTTTTTGTTTATTTAACAGAGACGATGCACAGTACGCCTACATTTATGGCAACAGGTATCACTAAAAGCTCATCCTCGTCTGTCTTTTACTCATATTTGGCTCTGGATTTGGTGTTTCAACATTGCCTTTTTTCATAAATCATTACATTTCTAGATCTCAGCTGATTGCTCAGCAGTAGTGACTATCACTGTTTACAGTTCTGTTCATTCAAAATGAACTATCTTGCGCATTAAACACATTAAACCCAAGAAAATGTGACCCAATGATCCGTCCGACCTGCTGGTGTCTACAGTCAGTGTGGTGATGATTTAGTGATGCTGGAATGTGACATGATGCAGAGAAATGTACCTGAAACAAACAGGTAGGCGCTGTGCTCAGCGGTGCCGTCCTTTGTAAAGATGCGGAGGGTGTACAGGCCTTCATCGTCCTTGGCCAGGTGAGGCAGCGTCAGACGAGCCATACCTCCACCCACCGTCATCTCCACCAGCTTACTGGGTTTCAGCAGTTTATCTGTTAACAAATAAGATGAAGGACACAGTGAGGAGGGATCAAACACACCCAGCTGTTTGACTCTGAAGAATTAATAAATAGATGAATAATATCAGAATGAAATTCAAACAAATGTAAAGAAATAGTAAAATTGAGTTAAATCAAACTGAATTAAATCAAATGAAAAGCAATGAAAGTGCTGACGTGTCCTCGAGCAGGATGTCACCTCTACACCTGAACAAATGACCAATAAATACTTTACCGTCTCTGTACCACTGGGCAAGGGGGGGTATGTTGGGGAGGTCGGGGACAACCACCATGCTACACACCAGACTGGTGGAGCTGCCCTCCACGCCAAAGCTCACTGAGAAGCGATCGAGCAGGGTGACCTCCAGTTTACTGGGATGGATCTCAGTCAGATGTGGCACTGGGGCAAGAAGTGAGACATCGTTGTTAATCATTAACGTTTCACAGCATATTCATTGAGACTAAGACCAGAATGATGATGCTGGATTCGAAATGATACAGTAATTATCACACATCTGTTTAGGAACTTCTGTCTTACACAAGCGGTCCATATAAACTATGTTTCCATCTAATATCTCAATCAAATTTAAAAGAAACTTTTCAAATGCTGCAAAAAAAAAAGGCATATTATTGTTGGGACAAATTATTATCAAATTATCTTATTTCCTAAAAAGTATGTGAATGTTTTATTACATCATCAGGGGCTGAACTATTGACTGAGAGCAGAAGGTTGTCTTGTTTTCACTTGCTTCTGGACGAGACAGCAGCTTCTTACAATAGTTTCCACTGCTTATCGGGCCTCTTACATGCACTGCTATTTGTAGCCAACTGATACCGTGTGGTTGAACTGGTTGTGGCTTAAAAACACCCCACCCCCATCTGGATAGCTCCTCTCTCCTCACCTAACCCAAGATGGCAGGACTCCCCGGCTCCCGAGGCTCCTGTGAGGAAGAGAACATCATGAGAACATGAGAGGTGAATACGTCTGAATGTTGCAGAGCCAGGAAAAGAGAATGACTTACTCTTCACAGTAACTGTAGCCTTGCTGGTAGCTGTGCCATGCGGGTTGGTGGCCACAGCACTGTACTCGGCAGTATCACTCACAACGCACCTACAAGACCAGACAGCATAGAAAGACAGAATGTCATTGAACCAAATCCATGAATATATAGTATATCCAAAGCTTTCCATAAATCTGAAATATCCCATCCCAAAAACTATGAAATATTAATATCGTCAGTATTTTCATATCATGTTTTAATACTTTTTAAATACAAAAGAATATCATCTGTTCAGAGAAACTCTCCTTCTACAAAGGCGGAGTGATGCAGCCCTAAAAACAACATGCAGGCTTTGCTTTGACTATTTCACTTGCTGTAAACATGATAGAATGAGTGAATACTAACAATGAAGACTTGGAAGATTTTATCATCTTAAATGCTACTTAAGGCAAAGTATAAGGTGTAAATTTTATCTTAAGAGGATAAACACTGAAATGTGACACTGAGAATAAGGTAAATGAATGTCTGCTCCTGTGAAATGGCTCATGGGAGCTTCTCCTGTGTTTGAACTGATTCGTACCTTTTGTTTATTATTACTCAAAGGTGGTATTACAGTCAAAGACTTTTACAGAGAGAAGTTTTAGACATCTCAATTTGTCAAGCCTTGTTTTAAGGCTGTATAAATCAAGCTATGAATGATTTTCTGAACAAACCTCTTTGTAAAACCCTCAGAATATAGATAGATGTTTGGTGTGTTTAAGTGCTACTGAAGTGGAGAATTCTGGATCAAGGTCTGAGAAAAAAAGAGCCTTAAAGAGCCTTAAAAATAAGACACTATAGTTGAAAAAAGTGAAAATAGATATCAGCATGAAACATCCCCAGTTCACTGCTTAGATTGTTGAAATTTTATGTTTAAGAGTTATTTTTTTCCCATAAAAATAGGTAGCACGTCCACATTTAACTTGACAGCCAAAAAGGATTTGAGCAAGAGACGTAACAACCAGCTGAAAAGTGAGCCCATCTTAAAGTCTTGGCACTGTAAACATTGGTACACGGAGCAGCTAAGCTCTTTCTTTCCTCAGCAACACGTCGGCAGCTCTTCAAGGTCAGCTGTAAACTCCTCAAGTCAATGTCTGATTATGGACATCATGTAATGACTCTTTTGAAAAACAGCCACTGAAAAGAAGTCGCACCAAGGCAGCGACTGAAGAGGAGACCGAGGGTGAGAATAGAAGGAAGAAATGTGACCTTCATGCTGGACAAAACTATTTTAAAAGAGGATCCATTTTCTCAGCTGTTGAGGACATAAACTGAGTCAAAGCTCTTCTTCCAATAAAACTTTTCACTGGAACTTTGAATGAGAAGATTCTATAACTTCTTTTACGTAGTTAGGAACATAAATGACCCTGTAACACAATGACAGAGAAGCGTAGATATTCAATGCCTCAGAGAGAGCAAGAGAGGGAGCAGTGGGAGGAATTCATGGCTCGAATGACGCAAAGGTCAGCACTTCAACACCAACAGCTGAGGAGTCTTGAAGATGACGAACAGGCCAACAGGCTGGACCCTGGACCTCATTCTAACAGTCCTCCCTCTCCCTCTCTGGCCACCCGTCTTTTCATTTTAAAAGTGTAGGAAGAGCACAAGCACGTCCTGCAATTGTTGTCAAATTAGCCACATGTAAGCCAGTAGGGTAGAGGTAATCAATGGAGCAGGACAGTTTTCTGACCATTATTTGTTTGGGTTGGTTTTTCTGAGACTTTAAGGCCACTGAAAAGCGAGTAGTTAGTTTAGGACCATAATAATGCAGTTTATTTTTGCTTGTTATCCCTGCCTTGTTTATGCCACGTGGAAAACTGATTCTACCGCACCTACATGAGTCAGAAACTTTACATCCAGCAGAAGTGGCAAAGAAAGGTTTTTATGTGTTTTTATGTTTGGACTCGGCAGAGTTGTGTTTTTACTGTACCTGCTGATGATCAAACTGTGGACTCCATACTTGTTTTCAATCTTGTACTTTCCTGGGATGCTCAGTGGGTCGACTGGAACTCCCCCTTTATACCTGCAAACAGTTGGCTGTCAGTGATCTGACATCTAAGTGCTCTCACTTTTGTGTGTGGGGATGCATAACTCTCTATAGAGCATCTAGTGATAAAGTGAAATGTGTTCTTAAATAACAATAGATATTTACAAAGTGATGGCTACTGGGAGGGTATGTTAAACATTGCAGACTGATACTAAAGGGATTAAAGGAATGCTAACAATGCTAACAATCCACTTAAGGGGAGATCAAAAGATCAATGCTGTATTTCTCTTCAGCATAATGTAAAACAACTAATTAGACCATAAAATATGACACTCCTGTGAGATGTGAATATTCTGACCATTTGACAATGGGCCTCGGGTTTCCCTGCACAGTGCAGAACAGTTTCACAGGAGTCTTCTCCCACACAGTGTGGGGCCGGAGGGCAACCACAAAGTCCGGCATCTTGGGGATCTCATCCAAATAATCCACCCTCTTAGCCATCATGTCCTTAACCTGGAGAGCGCAAACAGCATTGAGTGAAAGTGCACAGCGCAGTGAGTGCATTGTACTGCATTTGTGATGACACAGTGCCTGGAGCTTCAGTTCTGCTTTCAGTCATTATAAAACCTTCAATACCAACATGTTGTCATCATCACCATTTCCCAACTGACATCACATCAACAGAACTAAAATGTGCCCAAACCAGAAGGATTAAAGAGGTGAAGTCAGCAGGCAGCAGTTAGACCTGCAGTCAACAACAGAGCACAACATTTAACTTTAGCACCAACAATCTGTCTTCTTGCTGCGAGATGAGGCAGGACTAATTCATTTGTACAGCACCATTCATTCACAGTGGAAATTTCACAGTGTTACATAATTTTATAGATTAATAGATTATGTCATTACTGCGATAAAAATAGAAACATTTCATGCTCGTCTGTTGAGAAAAGTTGATCAAATTTTCAGAGCTGGCTTGTCCGTTTGAAAATGTCAATGATATCTATTTTCATCACTTCATTTAATCATATATTAATGTTGTTACCTTGTAAATTAATAAACTTTATAAATGGGACTCTAGACGCTTGATCATTGCTATCCTAAATATGCAGAAAATTATGAATTTCTGCTGCCAAGTGAATTTTGCAAACACAACAAAGCTGTCAGAAAAATGACAACATTAAAGGCAATTTGAAACAAAAAAGTGATCCAGAACCACTGGCAGTTTGTTCTACAGACAGGAAATAGCTAAGCAGCATAAATGCTAATTCAGTCTTAATTCTCAACCTCAGAACAGCAAGAAACCGGTTTAAGATGAGTTGAGAGGTCCACATCCTACGGTGGAAGCATGTCAATAATCTACAACATCCATAATTCTATACTACTGTAGCTTGATTTCTCTTCTATGACACATTGAGATAGAGCAACCAGTTCTTTCTTGGTCTTTCATAAAGTTTTTGCAGTAATGCTTTAAATGAGCTTTACTATGGAAAACAAATATTCACTTATTTTGTTGCACCAGCAACCAATATCTTCTCAATTTTGTGGCAATGGAACAACAGAACATTTTAACACATGCAGTGCATCAACATGTCCAGGTGGCCTGTAAAAAAATGTACAGCTGAGTGTCATCTGCATATATGTGATGTGAAATGTTAATAATGATAATTCTGAGATGATTTGTTCTGTGCCATTTCTCACACTAACGTCAATCTGCTGAAACACTCAGACTGGTGAATCTAAGGTGTTGGCTATTGTATCAAAGCATATCAAACCTATTAGCTGGTTCTGCAGGAGAGTAAACAAATCAACAAAGCTCCTTTTTAAAGACAGCATTCCTGATAAAATGCTGTGCGACTGGCTCTTACCTCTCTCTGGATAGCAAGACTGTCCACCTGGGCCTTGGTGGCTATCCTCATCCTGCGGAGCTCCTCCTGAATAACAGTCAGTCCTTTCCCGACATTCTTAGACACTCGCTGGTACTCCTCAGTCCCCTCAGCAGTCCTACCAACACACATCTTAAACTGATCCACTTCTAATCTAATAAACAACTGCATACATTTGATTCACAATTTTAGTGTCATTGACTGTCAATCATGCATTAGACTTTCACTTTATCTTGTACAGAGTTCATAGTGAAGAAGTGAAACATTGAAACACATAGCCTTTCTTATGTTGCCTTTCATGGGCAACTTGGACTGGACTTGAAAGAATACAGGACACCTGCAAAGTAGACTCAAGCTCACTTTTGTGTATTTCCTCAGTTGTACCAACAGTACTGGTACAGCAACAATGAGAGTTTTCCAAGTTAATTTATTCATTTGTTCACTGATAAAGTGGTTCCATCAGCCCAACAGTTAATATATTTCATAGACAGCCACCTCAACAACATGATTAAAAATGACTTGAATAAAATTAAAAATAAACATTACTGAAAAATGAACAACTAGTAACACTGAAGAAATGTGCTGTCTTGACTGAGGTCAGCTAGCAGAGACTAGTTCAGTATAACCTTACACCTAAAATAGCCTGACATATGACAGCAGCCAATGGGAACTCACCTCTCCCGGAACACCGGTATGGTATACGCTGGTTCCGTCATAGCCTCTGTGGCCTGGGCCTGCACCTGGCTCACTGAAGAGCTTGATTTCCTGTCGGGAAGAGGCCCATCATTATAAAACATGAACCAAAAGGAAGTTCCACTATAGCAGACTTTCAGGTTTTAGCTTTGCAGAAGCAGCCGCTGAGCTGAAATCTCCCATGATCCACCTAAAGTTTGTCTTGTATTTGAAGTAGTTTCACAGTAGAGCAAAAATAGCGCCTTCTTATCTGTAATATCAGGCTTTAATTTTCTGTAGTTTAATATGAATGGACTGAATATAGTGCCACTCCATATTTAACTTGTAGACTATATTTGTGTTTCCTTTCATGGGCCTGTTGTTGGAGACCCACGTCTCTCCTTTGCACTAATTTAATCCTTAACTATCAATAAAGTATCCGAAGAAATCCATCCTATTATATGAAGATATTTGCTTTACAAAGAGCAAATATTTAAATCCACAAAAAAAGCCACAATGAATATCAGGGAAATGGACAATTCATCCAAAGACTAACAATCAAAAAATTTCAGCCCTCCATGTTTTTATTATCAAATCACTGTCATGGAAAACTTCTTGAGAAACTTGGTCAGCACTGATATCAGTATGTACTGCCCTGGCCTCAGATGTAGGTCAGATTCAGAGGAGTGGCATGCAGCCTCTGACATAAGGCAGAAGCTACATGACACATGGCAGCTTTGTAGAGGTTGACCCGGTGATCAGGGGTTGGCTTGTAGAGGCTCAGATCTGGGACTTAAGGCAGTTTTACGTTCTACCCTCATTACTCATGACGACAAGGCCAGTGCAGCCTTCAACTTGTGTATCAAGTTCAGTGTAACTATGTTGCATAGCAGAGCTGAACGAAGCGCCAGGTCAGGTGCAATGCTCTTTAAAAGTGTGCTCCTATAGCATTCTAGTAAAATACACACACCTCTCTCATGACCGGAATAATAAAACCAGCCAAAAACTGTTGGCAGAAGCTGCAGAGCATCAAGAGCACGAGCATTATCTAGCTCCAGAGATTCTGGACTCCGGGTTGAGAAGCAGCCACAGACTCTCCGCTGACCATTTTAACACATGCGAACACACAGCACGCCTTTTCTTCCTCAAGCTATACACCTTATGCACTGGACATGCAGGTATCACACTCAAACCTGGATCAGCATCTCATTGTCTCTCAACAAGCAGCGTGAGGCAAGCTCTCTCAAACTTTCTCTAGTCGACAGTGAGTTTGTGAACTCACTCTCTTTGGAAAAACTTGTATATTGAATTTGAGCCATAAGATAATGTCTGGTCTGTGCTCTCAGCCTCAGGTAACTTAACACACTGATGACTCCAGCTGGCAGTGAGGGGGAATGGTTACAACATTTTCTAGACCTACCTGATGCCACAAAATTACAAAAACATTATATATATTTAACTGTTATAATTATATATGGTTTGTGATGATATAAACATATCAAAAATAAAAGGATAAAAGCAAAAAGGTCTAACACTGATGAGTCCATGGAGGTTTGATTTGCAGCATAAGTCAATCAGTACATAAGTAGTAGTAGTAGTAGTAGTAGTACGTAAGTCATTATCAGCCTTCAATAAAATCAGACCCTGCATAACTTTAAATCTGGCGTCAGCAGACAAATGGACAGCAGCTAGGAAGCAGGCGCATACTGTATACAACAGGATCATGACGACTGTGTGTCAGATCTGCCCCTCAGCAGGGGCTCTGTGCCGATCTGCTGCTCTACCTGGCAAAGCTGCCCCAGCTGTGCTTTTGAAGTAGCGGGTGAGCTCCACCTTCATACCTTTCTGTCTGCTGCTTGACAGAACTTTTAGTGTGATGATAAGCATAATCAGTTTTGACTTGGCTCACACGCTTCTTCTTATACCAAGGTATGACTTTGGAAGCCATGACTGGAACACTTCAAGGAGACCTGGCGAAGAGCACCAGGGGGGAGGGGAGACCAAACATGTGTTAACCATGAAAACAATGTCAATACAAGTCTGTCCTTCAGCATTACTGTCAGCGCTGCCACTGTCAGGTCTCTGTGATTCATGTTTTTCATTATCATATTCACATATTACTTAATAAATTAAAATTGTTAAAATACAGATACTTAAGGAAAACAAAAAATACCATATGAACATATTTATCTTAGAGGAAGACATGTTAAAGTCCAACATTTAGGAGGAATCAGCACAGGTCTAGTGTAAACCAGAGCTCAGCACTTCAAATGTTTCACCTTACAACCTCATACAGCTCAGCTATGAATAGCTTGCAGCAGTCTGCTTATTCCATGATTGGAGAAATGAAGGAAATAGAGTCATTACTAGCAGTGCACAGCCCTCATGCTGTTTAATTAATAACAGCAAGCAGGAAATGAGATTGATCACACTGTATGGGCTCTTTTAAATTGAACAAGACTTTCTAAACCAGCAGTCAAATCCAAGCACTGGCTAATTAACGCTTCCACCCTGTATAATCAATTATTTCAACACCAGAACATTTTTACCTGAGTCTTTAAGGCTGACTCAAATTGGGAAAAGAGGGTCAGCAGCCTCTTAATACTCTGGCATGTAAGGATGTACCGCTCAGGGAGATTACAACAGACTGCTGCCGTTTCCCACACAGGAGACAGATTATCTATAGTCATTCATTACAGCAACTCATGTCACTTATCCTACACTGGACAGCAGATACTTTCTCTTCCTGGCCTGGAAATCATTTTGCAAAAGGATTTCTCCAATAAAATGAGCCCACTGGTGAGCAAATATTAAGAAAAGTGACTTACCCCAAGAGATTAAAACAGCGCAAAGCGGTGGCAGACCAGCCTGATGCCGCTTGGAAAGCACTTGCTGATGGTAACAAAAATATTACCCTCTCACTGGAGGAATGCTGTTCCCCTTCCACCCCATGTATGGATACACTTAAGACTATATATAGCATGTACCCCCAAATTTTGTTCTCATTCTGCACTTTGGAGATGAAGAGTATGCATCTGTACCTGTGATTTTATTGAATGACTTAGAGGTATGTTTCATCCAATGTATTTATTTCATTTAAGGGTTATTTTGAGACTTTGAGTGAGGTTAAAACGAGGGTTAAAGGTTAAAACAAAATTATAAATGTCTGTTAAATGGTAATGGAGGTTGGATTTCTGAAATGAAATGCTGTTTCCAAACAATAATAATTAATTTGGAAAGTCCTTCAATCAAGGTTAAAATGGCACATTGCCAGTCTTCACATTATTGGCTGGAAGATTTCATTTTCTTATAAGATCAATAAAAGGCACCTCACCTGCAGATTTCACAAATATTCATTGAGCCAAGAGCCTGAAAGACGTTTTCAGATGGTTTGCTGGCAAATCCCAACACCGAAAGCCTTGTGAGACCTTTTTAGGTTTCTCGAGACAGCCTGTCCTCCTTGGCTCAACACTTGTGGGCAACAGTCAGGCTATTTTTAACCGCTAGTCCTCCGATACAGTGATACCCCCGATTCTTACTGTACAAGAGCCTCTGCAGCTAATTTTAATCACAAGTCTATTTTAAAAACTAAAATGACTGAAGATGCAGAGAAGAACCTCTTGAGGCAGAGTTAATGAAACTCTGATGTGTTAGACAACAGCACAAGAGACAGCAGCCTTGAGTTTATTGCCCAGATGACTTGCAGTTGTTGCTGTGTGTCTTGACTTGAAAGGTCACCTCCCCCTCTCTCTTTAGAAAACACTGGCCTGCAACTTTACAGCACAGTCTTTAATAAAACACAAACTCATGAAGCCCTCAAAAGGTGTATTACATGTCCTCCCTAGAGCCCCAAAATGTAGGATTTAAAAATGCAGCCTAACTCTTTGGCGCCTCCTGATGGTAGGAACAAGAAAGTCACTGTGTCAGACATCAGTACACGCCTATATCCCAAACCTCTGTCACTTCATTGAGGACAAAGCGGGTAAAGGAGGTCAAATCTGACCAGAGTAAATATATAATTGATCTGTTATTTCTATTATTTTATTAGATGCAGTTTGGAAGGGTTTAGGTGTACTGACGGGACAAAATAAAGAAAAAGGTAAAAGATGTGGAACAAGAAACGCTGTTCAAAATCAATGTAAACATAAGGAAGATAGACCCAAACTAGGTCCATGACTGGTGCACTGCCACTTACTGCAAGTGTCCTGATGAGCTGACTCCAGAGGATCATTCCCCTCCCACCTTTATACAAGAGGCCACTCCAACAAAAGACAGTTTACCATCAGTTCATCCATACAATGTAAAACACTACATTCTGGCACGGTGGCACAAGTGGTAACACTGTCGCCTCACAGCTAGAAGGTCCCCGGTTCGAATCCCGCTGTGGGCGCTGGTGGCGCCTTCAGTGCCTGCTGCTCGAGGAAAAAGGGGCCTTTCTGTGTGGAGTTTGCATGTTCTCCCCGTGCTCACCTGGGGTATCCTCCATAAAAAATACCCCCACTAAAAACATGCAAGAAGATCACCACCTGACCAATGGTGACAACAAAAGGAACCGGTCCCCGGGCGCTGGTCGACTAGCAGCCCACCGCTCCTGGTCTGCCGTGGAGGAAGGTTTGACCATGGATGGGTCAAAAGCGGAGAAAGAATTTCACAAAATGCATGGCGTGTGCAGTTTCCCTCCTCAACTCTGCATGTTGTGTGTTAAAAAATTGTGACGAAATAAAGGAATCTTAATCTTAATCTTAATCTTCTTACTGTACTTACAATATATTTATGATGCAGGGTACTTTAAATAAACACTGAAAATCACTCTGTACTTGACTCCACGTGTCTCCTCCATTAATATCTTTGGATTCTCCTAATAAATAAGTACACAAGCAAAGCAATAAGCACATAATGTGTCTATGCTCAGTGTGAATCTTATGTTAGACGGCTCTTCCTGCAATTTATTATTGCCCTTCCATAAAGCCAAAGGACTTGTTGACTTTTAGTCCTAACTTGTATGGGACAAGTTCCAAAAATACTGGATCCTGAATGACCAGTAATGGAACTCAATGGCATTTTCCATTTGACCTTCCCTGAGCTTCCTTCTGGGCCACACAGGATGTTATACAGCTGTTTTCATCTGCTGAGTTGCACTAATGACCAGTAAACTTTTCTGTTTCATGTGTCCAATCAGTGGAGTTCTCCTTCAAAGCCAGCTCAGTTTGGTGCTATTCTCTGTTAAATGCTGCCATCTGGTGTCTGTTTCTCCAAAGTAGCTGGGGTTGATCACCTGATGTGGACAAACAACGATTATGTTACAAGGTGGTTTACAACAGCACATCAGGGTTAAAACATCTCAAATTAAAATGCAACAAATGGCATAGGAAGACATGAGGACTGAGACACGAGTATGAACAAATCAGGAATTTAATCTTTACACAGTGTTTTGGTTGGGTTTTTAAACGACCAGATATTATACCTGAAATTCAATTTACATCTTTAGTAAATAAAAGTAAACATGACCCCAATTCCAAAAAAGTTCAGACTTTGCAAAACCTACATAAAAACAAAATCATTCATTTGCAAATTAACTGTTTACTGAGAAGTTTTATGAAGTGTTCCTCAGTCCATGTGGTAATATCCTTAATACAATCATGTGTTCACAAAGTGGTGAACCTCCCTCCATCCTTGCTTGTGAATGACTGAGCCTTTCCAGGATGCCACTTTCATACACAATCATGATACTATCACCTGTTGCCACATCTTTCCCAGTCTTTAGTTGCTCCTGTCCCAACTTGTTTGAAACGTGTTGCTGCATCAAATTCTGAATAAGCAGATATTTGAGCAACACAAAAACAAAATCCCATAAATCTCCATTGTCTCCATTGAGCCAGAAAGCAGTGTGGTGCAGTTAGCATTGCTTTAACCTTTGACCCAGGACCCAGGAAAAGTGAAACACAAGAAAAATTAATCAGAAAAGAGGAACAAGCAGACCCTCATCAACAAATACTGATTTTCTCTCTAAAAACATTATTCAACTAATTGAAGTTTGTTTGCAGAGCTGCTGTATTGTTAGACAGTTCTCTGTACTTTGTGTATTCATGCCAGTGTGTGTGTGTGTGTGTGTGTGTGTGTGTGTGCGTGTGTGTGTGTGTGTGTGTGTGTGTGTGTGTGTGTATCTCCTGATAGATTCCAGTCTCCTTCCTCCCTCTGGCCCCAGCACACAGCATGTTTGTAGAGGGAATAAAGGAGATTATTGGAGCATGATAATATGACGAGCAGGAAGTTCACAAGTTTGAGGGGCCTCATTGCTGCAAAGCAACACCACCCTTTGACTGTGGACTTCTAGACTGTTTCAATGTAATGGATGCATCCATTTAACCATGCATGACAAGTTTTGTGTTTGCTTTGTGACTCTATGTTGTTACTTGATGATGAATAGGTCAATAGATTTTTTTTTTTTTAAATCTTAGTTCATGTTGGGATGGGGATGTTTGTCATTTGGTCCATTCATCAGTCCAACACTTTGATCATACTCAGGATATCTTAGTATCCACAGGCCTGATTTCCAGGGTATTTGGTCTGGATATTCATGGCTTCGGAAAAGATGAATGCAATTAACTTGAGTGACCTTTCCTTTGTTACACTGCCAAAACCCTCCTCTAACACATTAGTTCCCAAAAACTATTGGCCTGATTTCCACAGAAAATTCCTAATGACTTCCACTGGTCAAATGTCAAAATTGCTCAACAAATCCACGTTTCCTCACTGACTTTCCTCTTGTGCCACCAATGAGGTAAGGTAGAATTTTTGAGGTAATCATAACTGATGCAGCTGCTCTGAATGATGGTTAAGTATACATTTAAGATACAACTGTAAGATAAGACTTTATTGATCTCAGGGTGAGGAAAGGCCCTTGTTACAACAGCGAGAAAAAAAAGGAGAGGTAGAAAAAAGAACAA
Organism: Chaetodon trifasciatus; assembly: GCA_037975065.1. Classification (NCBI taxonomy): domain Eukaryota; kingdom Metazoa; phylum Chordata; class Actinopteri; order Chaetodontiformes; family Chaetodontidae; genus Chaetodon; species Chaetodon trifasciatus. The sequence continues at coordinate 496,102 of JBBMOE010000032.1, read as the reverse complement.
ATGATATGAATAATAAAATACAGTGTCTTTGGGCTATTGTACACTAAAAATAAAAGATAAGTTGTACAGATGTAATGGATGAATGGATATTTGGTATATATACAACATATAGTGTAGCGAGGATGCCACCTTTACTCTAAGGTTTCATAATTTATGAGTGTTTACTTCTGTGAGTTAGAAAAACAGGTATCACATCTGAAATATCGGTGGAGGATATTTAACTGCACTATAAAGTGAAAACTTGTCTAATCCTGTTTTCATTTGTGTGTGTAATGTGTGTAACACTGCTGACACACTTCCACAGAGCTCACAGCTAAGGCTGCAATTAACACTTCATTATCGTTTAATGTGTCAACTATATATTCCAATTAACTGGTTGTTTATGTCAGAAAATAATTAAAACTGCCAATCACAGTTTTCCAGCATCCAAGGTAAAGTCATCAAATATTCTGTATTTTCCTGGCCCACGATCCAAAGATACTTAAATATAATGTAAAACAGAGAAAAGCAGCTGAGAGGCTGTGAATGCACAAAGATGTCAGCTGTATCTTACAGGAGTTTGAATGGGCACTTTTCTTCAGCCAAGCATCAGTACACTGGTTTAAATGAAAATACTGCAATAATGGAGAGTTTATTGGGTTTGTGTGTCAGCAGTCTCTGTCAGTAGGGACACTGAATCAACTCCTCATGTGAAGGTCGGTAGAGAAGGTCACCCTGAAGCAGCCATGACACCAGGCAGGATATTCTGCCTCTGAGGGGAGTGAGTGAATACTAAGCCCTCCCTCCTCTCTGCCTCCCTTTAGAGCAGCTCCTTTGAGGCACAGAGGGGGGAAGATGGTACAGGAAAGCTGTTCTTTTCATTCATGCACTCATTGACTCGTTGATGCAACCAGTGGAAGACGAGACAGAGGGGGAGGAGGGGGATTGTCGGCAGGATAGAGGGAAATAAGTAGGGAAGCCCCAAATTACAGCCATTCAGGAGGAAAAAGAGGGACGTCAGAGGCTGTTGCACGTCATTGAGTCAGCAGACACGGGTCATTTTACGCAGAGCGTGTTGACGTCACCGAGCTGCAGGGGGAGAGGAGGGTCTTCTCTATGTATAGCAACACTGAGATTTGTTGCATCAGGCCTCATAAGCGATTCAGAGAGGGGCTTCAAACCACGTGCGGCCCATAATTAAGAAGAGACGTTTTTATAAGTGTGTCAGTTTGAAAAACAGAAGACATCTTCCATAATATATCCAACAAATATTACTGAAGACAAAACACACATTTGAGAGGATGAAGGGATTGTCTCAGTGACGTCTAGCTACCATTAGCTTGTATAATTCTTACATGATCCAACAAAACAAGAGTAAGCTTATCCAAAAACTGAAAAATATTCTAACTACAATGCAGATAAAAGAGTTCACTTGCTGCCTGATCAAGAATAAAAGCCAAGCTCTGGTTCTGTTATCATGGTGTACAGACAGTAATAAAATGTCTTAATTCCTGAGTCAGTGACAGTGAACATCCACTACATTCTGCAGCATCGTTATGGTCAGTCCTGGGTTTTATGAAACATTAACTGCTGATCTTATTGATAACCTCTTGAAGTCTAAGGAAAGAGTTAATAGAGGTCGAGACCACTGATACAGAAGAAACAAAAACTACATTTGGGCATGAGATGAACACTGACAGAAGATGAAAACTAAAGAGTGAAATACAACTACTCTCCTTTTCTACTGGCTCTCAGTTCTGTTCCCAGACTTCTACTAGCCTCCCTCTAATCAGTCACTGTTTTACAGCTGGAGTTGCAGCTGAACATAATCAACTACTCAGCAGAGCAGCGAATCAGTTTCTTATAGTAGAATTTCTAAAGTAAAAGGAAGCTACAAAGGTCTGTAGAGGAATCAAAAAGGTTTCTATCTCTGCAGATTCATTTTCTAGGACATCCAGGTTGATAAAAGGTTTATTAAAATAACTGGACTATTAAAAAGAAACAGTCACATTGTTGATGGTGCTTGGATGAACACTGAAACGTCACACTGATCGTTACAGCCCGGTGATTTTATTAAACCTTGGATGAATATCTTGTTCTGTTTGAATGTAAAAACACAAATATTGTTTGAGATCAGAAAGAAGAAGCAGCCAAAATGCTCAGTGAACCAAACTCATTATTACTGCAGACAGATAAAGCAAAGATAGTTTGTACAGTAGGTGCATTTTTGAGTCACGTTCTGCCTTGCTTTAGTTTGTGCTAAGCTCTTTTCTGGTCATTTACCATTGTTGTGCTGTTTGTTTTGTATGTGTAATCAATAATGTGATGTGGTTTAGACTAAATAAAATCTGAATTTGATGCAGCAGACTTTTCATTCAAGTTGGGACTGGAGCAACTAAAGACTGGGAAAGATGTGGAATGGTCCAAAAACACCTGTTTAGATCATTCCACAGGTAAACAGGTTCATTGGTAACAGGTGATAGTATCATGATTGGGTATGAAAGGGGCATCCTGGAAAGACTCAGGCTACGTTTACACTTAGGGAAAACGCATATGTTTTCATGCGGTTTGGCCTCTCGTTTACACGCAAACAGAGTTTTTTTCATGGAAAACGATCATTTTTAAAAACTCCGGCCAAAGTAGAGATTTCTGAAAATGTGTTGGTGTGTAAACAGGGTTAAACGGTGTTTTAGGTTCCAAAATGTCACAGCATGCCACTGAAAATACTTAATATCATGTGAGCGACCTATGTTTACACTCGCGCCCATAGGTTTGGTGCTGGTTGGCGTTCATGTAAACGACAACATTTTTGAAAATGATGTTGTGTGCAAAGGGGCCAAAATATCCGTTTCCCAAAATAACCTGCTACCTGTAAACGTAGCCTCAGTGAGGATGGAGCAAGGTTCAATGCATTGTGAACACATGATTGTATAAAGGATATTACTACATGCAGTGGCGTTGCTAGGGTCTCTTGGGGCTCCAAGCAAGAAATCCCTGGGGCCCCCACCCCACCCGTGCATGCCGCAAAAATTTGGTTTTTGCACACGTAAATGCACAATTTCTGGGACATTTGAGATGAATACTGAAAAATAGATTAGTGGTTCTCAAAGCGAGGTCCAGGGACCAAGAGAGGTCCCTGAAAGACCAGGACTAAATAACCGTATAAGTAGCCGGGGGCTCCAAGCCACTGCCTGGCTTGCCTGTCCACAAGCCCCGCCCCTGACTACATGGGCTCTGAAACACAGTTTGGTTGCAAAAGATTGAATTCTGTTTCTATTTACAGAACAAACTTTTTAGGAATCCGGGTTGTAGTTATCAATGTTTCAAGCTTGTTAAAGTGTGAGCATGAGGCTCGGAGGGGGGAGTGTTGCATCAGATAAGAAACCGTCAGTCACGAGCCTGTTCCTTTAACTGTGGTACGTGTGGAGTTGTTGAAAGATGGTGAGATATGGTATCTTGTATGTATCTGATGCCCTTCAGCCTGTAGCTGATGCTGAGTGTGATGCAGTGGGAAGAGGGATGATGACATCACTGTGTGGTTGCATTGCTCCTCTGCACGTACACATGCGTGTGCTGTGGCAACGTGTGAGACGTGCTGGGCTGGGGGAAGTCTCTGACTCTCAGTGCTGCCGGGAGGAGGGGGGGCGGGTTATCATGCAGATGCAGCTTCCTGCCACCTCCCCTTCTCCTCCTTCTCTCTTCCTCACTGTTAAGGGAGAAGCCCCCTGCTCTCACCTACCCCTCCCCTTCGTCCTCTCCTTCACGTCCACAGCTCAGCCAATCAGAGAGCTCGGTGGGGGCAGGGCATAGCAGAAGCACCATTCCAGTGCGGAGCTGCTGCATCTCCCCAGAGCTAACAGGGAGCTAGCAGCTCAGAGGGAGGAGACACGGTCAAACCCAGCCTCTGTGTGTGTTCGTGTGTTTAAGTGTGTGTGCGTACGTGCGTGCGTGCGTGTGTGTGTGTGTGTGGTTGTAAGTGTGTGCCCGTCGCAGACTAGCAGGCACGGGTTGCTGCTGCACTCTTGTTTCACCAGACTTTTCTCCCCATTTAACCTTGCCTTGCTACAGACCTTGCCTTGCCACAGTGCTCGGCTCAGGCCCGCTTCTTCCTCCACTTCAGGATAAAAAGGGATCAGCGTGGGGGGACAGGAGAGCGCGGACGGCAGCCTTCCACTCCCTCCTCCTTTACTCTCTAACCACCTCGTAGTTGCTGACAGCTCCTGGCGGACGTGCAGGCAGGATGATAGCAGCTCAGCTTCTGGCCTACTACTTCACCGAGTTGAAGGATGATCAACTCAAAAAGGTGAGTGAGAGCAGCTTTAAATCGCCACAGTGGTCCTTTTGTGGGCTGGAGAGTTGTGTAATGTGAGAGCAGCCCAGTGGACAGCCATGGACGCCGGTTAACGGTACCTGCATGTCAGCACGCAGCCTGTGGGGCGTATCGGGCCGGGAGAGGAGGATGCAGCATTTGGAAAGTAGAGGGAAAGGAAGCCATGTTGAATCCTAACGTGGATTTGATTCTGTTTTAGTTTGCTCAGGGGTTAGCGGTGTTTGACATGGATGTCCTTGAGAAGGGCTGTGGTCATGGTGGTGGTGGGCAGTAGGCAGACCCCTCGTTATTGAGTGTTTCCGGAGCGTCGGTTTCCAGGGTGGCTGAAGCAGACAGGTGTCTGTGTTGGGAAAAGTCGTGAGCTCCTCCATCTCTTCCCTCCCAGGCTGATCTCTCACTTCCTTTTACGGCTGTTATCTCCTGTGTGTCGGTCTCTTATCACCCTGGACAGAGGACATAAACTAGTTAGCAGAAAACAGATGTTCCATCAGTGAAATCTGAGATCTGAGCTGGAATAAAACCTCTGCTCATCCACACAAACTGACCTCGTGTTCAGCTGAAATCAGCCTCTGGATGGGATGACAGACCGGCGAAATGCTCCCAGGCCGGGAGTCAAATCAGATGGTGGGAGAGTGGGAGATTTATGATGTCATGCGTGATGTCACAGTGCAGTAGACGCACGTGCCTTTGCTGAAGTAGGTTAGTGGAATTTACAACAGCCTCCACTGGAGTGAGTCAAAATCCTGGTAAGGATGAAAGCTACTCAACTATGTACATCCTGAGGATGACTGGTGCACTACATATGTTAAGAAATGGAGTCAAATTTAGTTCAGTTTAGTTCAGTAGCCAAAATTAAAAAAGGCAGAATTAGCTCCAACATCAACTTTTAAACCTCTGATGTTCCCCTTAAACTCATGCTGAACAGCCAAACACTGTTCAAACACACAGTGCTTTATTTAAAAGCAAAAGCAAAGAGGATTTAAAAGAATCCCAAGAAAATAAAAATGGCCGGCTAAAAATGGCCGGAGAAAGAGATGCAAATACAATAATAAAAATTCCATTTGCTGTAATGGTGCAGCCATAAATAACCAAGGCACCACGCCTCGGGTTTGATTATTTAACTCTCTATGAGAGTCATATGTTAGATTCAGAATTGTTGTGACGTCGTGAAATGTAAGAGGAAAATCAATAGTTGAAGAACTTGAGTAATAAAGACATGATCAAAGTGTCTTGGTGTACAGCCTCATAAGGTTGACGGCGACAGACAGGAATAGAACCAGGAGTGATCTGTCTCGTGCGACTCATGTCACAGTGCGTTCAATACTCTGCAATGGTATTGTAATTTACATTGCATGAGTCTGTTTGAGACTAATAATAGAAATGCCACATGGAGCAGCCTGAAGAGAAACAAATGCGTGGACTGTTCATGGCACAGAATGGATTTCTTAGCTGTGGTGTGCTACTCGGCATGCACCCTGTGTGATTACATAACGACAACAGTGAATTCCACAGCAAACAAACATTCCACTAATTAGATGCATTAACTGTAACACAACAATTGAGCTGGACAATGCTGCCGTTTTACACAAACTGATAATTATGTTGCTGCATAGATTGATCCAGCATCATGCACGACCATAAGACACATTGAAAGATCTAAATATTGTGTTGTAACACAGTAAGTTCATCACTTTTGTCCCATTTACATGTTTTTACAACAGTCTTATGCCTCGGTGGTGTCCTGGTTTGGGCTCCTGGCCACAATACATGGCACTTTGTGTTAAGTGAATCAATCTATTGACTTTTTAATTACCGTTAAGCCTCAGAACCCCATCTCCCACAATGCATCTCATTCAATTAGTTAAGTGGTAACACAATCTGATGTGTCCTTGCATAAGAAAATAATGAATGAGGTAGAGGCAAACATCGTAGTATGGTTGTGAAATGAATGCTGATTGTTTCACTTGTACCTGAGCTTTTTATTTATTAGATCTGGCCTCTCCTTATATGTAATGCAGCTTGTATCATCGTGTGACCGGCTGTCAGTGGTGAGGCAGATGAGGGAGTTCAGTGATAGAAAAAGTGAAAGATCTGTGACTGATATGAATATGAACGTATACATGGAAGGAATGTTGTAGGGATATGTGGGGGTTAGGAGGGCATATATTATTTTTTATTATTTTTGATATATTTGTAACCTATTTGCATGTGTGGTTGTTTGTTTTATTTATTGCTTACCTCGGTTATATGCCACAATCGTGTGTGACATCTTGAAAAATAAAGGCAAATTATCGCTATTTTCTTCATGAGGACGCCTGCATTTATATTGTTATGACATACCAAAGGGAAAAAAGTTTTAGATGTTTAAATATGGGGTTACGTTTTTAAGTCAGTTTGTAGTCAGTTTAACACAGTTAGGTCAGTTTCAGTCAGTTAACAGCATGAAACATCAGTAATGTTGACATAAATATGCACAGTTCATTATGCCATGCCCACTGATCTACTGAAAACATTGTTATTCTTGTTTTATTAATTTGGCATGTTTTTGAATGCTCCCTGACACGCCTGTGTGTGTGTCCTGTGCCTGTTCCTCAGATTGATAAGTACCTGTACTCCATGCGTTTTTCGGATGAGACCCTGAAGGACATCATGAACCGGTTCCGCAGGGAAATGGAGAATGGGCTCAGCAGTGACACCAACCCCACCGCCACCGTCAAGATGCTGCCCACCTTCGTCAGGTCTATCCCTGACGGATCAGGTACAGTTTACAAGAAGATTCTCAGGGCAAAAACTGACCATTGTGAAAACTGGACGTTCCCAACAGCACCTATTCCCAAACCCTTGGGCAGTAGTTAAAATGGGACTAAGATTGTGTGTGATGCTTTCAGAAAATATTTTTTAAGGTTTGAAAACATTGTACTTGTACATTGTACTGACTTTGAGGTTTTATATGTTGTGCATTTTCAAGAAAAACTTTGACAAGTTGGTGTAAAAAGAACTTGATCTGTGGCTACTAACTTGCTTTATTCTGTTAGATATTGACTGGAGGTCTGTTTGAACTATTCAGCTGGAAGTTAAATATTAGTTGAATATTGAATTTCTGCCACTCCTCAACATCAGTTCCTTGTGTTCTATAACTGAAGGAAACTCTGATGTGTCCCTTGGCTGAATTAGCTCAGTGATTCAGCAAATAATGTCTGTGAACTAAATACTTTATTTGAAGGGGTGTGCCTAACATTAACATGACACTGTCATGGACATCAGGGAGTCTATGAATATTTATAACGGTGGTCATTAAGAGTCATTCAGTCCATTATATCATTTGCATGCAAAGTTGACATTGTTTGACAAGTCATGGCTACTTGACATTAATCAAAAAGACAACACTGTCTTTGTCAAATCCCTCCCTAGCTTCTTATGAACAAAGGAGACACATATAAATACCTGGAATCAAATAAGCTCCCAGTAAACATGGCTGGACCACAACTGAACATGGCCTCAGAGATGGATGGGGGCCAGTTTGACGACAGCATGTTAGGTTTGTGTCCCGGCACCTGAGGCTGAGTCAACTAATAGGAGCTCGAGCTGCACGGCTAATCATGCTAATCGGCTAATGGTGGCTACAGTGAGCAGTAGTTAGCTTGATTTAGTAACAAATAAAGCTATCTGTCCATCAGGAAACTCTGTAAATCACCTCAGTACTGTATTCCCTGTCAACAAACTAGCCTTTTAATTAATGACATCTTCATGAGAAGTGTAAATTACACCACTATTGTTCAGGTCAAGGAAAGAATTCATGACATCGTTACAGAGGCATTTGACAGTGCAATAAAAGTTAATGACATTCTAATGACTAATCTTCATGGTGCCACTGTAGTTGGGTCTGTGATGGTAAGTTTTTAACAGGTTATGTTGTCTTGGTTAATGCCAAGTTGTCATGACTGAGACAAACAATGTCAACGTTGCATTAAAAGTGACATAACTGACCAAATGATACTTAATAACAACAGTCATAAACATTCATAAAGACTCCTTCATGTTTATGACGGGGGTCAGTCTTATGCACGCCCCTTCAAATGTAGTGTTAGCTCACCAAAACAACCCAAATTAACAACTTAATTATATTTTATAAACTCCTGTGTTAAAAAGAGGAAACAGTGCTAAAGCTGAACACACTGAAATAGCGAGGTCATCATTAAATTAAATGAATATATGAGTGTGTCAAAAGACACAACACAGGCATTAAAGGAGTTTAAAAGAAATCATGCTGTGATCATATTAATTATCTGTAACAAACAGTTCTGCATTTTAAAAGTGTCTGAGTTATATCATATACAGTCTATGTGTACTGTAAGCACGTTAAGGCACCGGCTGATTTATCCCGTTTCTGTCTGTCTATAAACAATGTGCTGATGTGGTAAAATCGCCAGGCCTGTTCTGTGACATAAGCCTCTTTGTGTTGTGGTCTGGATTTGGACTCAGTAGATCACTATTGTTTTAGGCCCGGGGTCGTACAGTTCAGCAGCTTGATAACACTATGTATTCATCTCATAACTTGCAGCCATCAGTGTCAGATGAAAACCTCAATGTCAAGTTTCATTGATCAGAATTTAATGAGGCAATTTAATAACCAATATCTTTATATAATTAAATAAGCCACTCAAAACCTTTTGCACATTAAATATTCATGATCTACGGTATGAGCGTTGGCCTGTTATCAGCTACAGCAGCAGTAACATATCAACAATATGACTTTATGATCACAATGGTGTCAAGTTTATTTTGCTGAAATAATGATGACAACTTAAATATATTAAAATATTGCTGTGGAAGATACTCTGAGTGAGTTGCAGTGTACTTAAATTTTAATAAGATGTAGAATTAAGATATACAGTATATCTCCATTAGTTGAGGAGTCTGTAGTAATTGCAGCAATGCCTTATCAGTGAAAACTATGGATATTATTCAAAATGTGATCAAATATTTTTCAAAAGTAATGAAACAGGTGTATGAGAGTTTCAAAATAAAAACGCCAGAGAGTCGTGGGTTATCATAGTACAGTTACAGGGTAAAAAGTAGGAGTGTATTTGAGTTTTGATTCCTGAGTGAGGCTGTTTCTGAATCTGTGTGTAGTTATTCTTTGATAAAGCAGGATTATTTTAATGTGCAAAATATCCTCAGAGAAACCAAAACACCCCTCAGAACAGCTCAGTTTTTCTTGGCCAAAGTCAAGTTTGCTGCCTAGCAGGGTTTGTCCTTGTTAGTAAGCAGCCAGTACACAGAAATAACATCAAGTGCCTGTCAGACATACTGTGGCCCGATCAAGGCCAGTGGAGACGGACAGGCCTTCTCTCACATTATAAATAGCCTCAGGTTTCAAAAACTACATGAGGTCGGAGGGATCGAGCAAAGGGCAAAGGGTAAAACAAAAGGTTGAAGCCATGGCCACAGTTAAAAGTGACAGACTTTTGAAAGGCTGATCAGCAATGATGGACATGATGAGAAGGACGACAGCATCAACACGAATAACAGATAACTTTTCCTCCATTGTAACATCGTTTCAGCAACAGTTAATCCAATCTAATCCCTCAGCGCAGACTTTGTGTGTGTCTCAAAGGAAAACGAGTCAATGAAATCATGGTTAAGCTCTAATGATTCAGTTCAGAGTAATCTTTACTGTAATAAGATTAGACTAAAAGCTAATAAAGAGAAAAATGAGGAAAGACCAGCTCATGGTAATAGTTCCCTTTGTGCCTGCAGTTCAGCTTTTGCTGTGACTGAATGATCGAGTAGAGAGGCTGCATGCGCACTGAATGTCTATTACTGAAAATTTGACAAAAAAAATCTTAACTCAAGGTTCATTCACCGGCTTTTACAAAGCTTTCAACCACATCTCACCATCTGTTTTAGAGGATGGATTTTGGTCGGTTGTCATGATTACAACTGATAACTGGTCACATAATAATGGTGGCAGATGTTGTTGAAAGCTCATAAAAGTAAGATTTTATGAGAAGTTAAGAGTTTTCTGTCAAACTAAACCTTTACATTCACCCCCAAACCTGAAGAAAGTTCCACTAAGCGGTGTGCTCATCCTATCAAATGCAGGGAGAGTTTTTAATATTTCAACAGCAGGAATCCATCTTTCGACCCACAATGAATCTGTGCGATAGGAAGCAAAGATCACACTGCAGAAGTGAGGGCTCTCAAAAGTTCAACATTAAGCCAGACTTAATCAATGCTCAGTCTACGGCTTACAGTTGGTGTGTGTGTTTTCAATTGTTCAGATTCACCCAACAAAGTTCACAAGCCTGAACTCTGGCAAAGTCTGAGGAGATCACGTTGGACGTGGAAACATTTTGGGATCTAAAAGTCCAACGTGACTACACCTTCACCTGCTCCTGCTGGCCCTGATTTTTGGGGATTATATCTCTTGAAAACTGAGTGAATCTCTGGGTTAGCTGGCAGACAGTATTATAGTCAGGATTAAATTTAAGAATGACAACCACATTTCTGCCGTCTAATTATACTAAATCCTCGTCTAACTTTGTCTCTGTGCTTATGCATATCTGTCTTGAGTGTTTCTTACCACAGTTTATGCCTGACAGGACTTAATTTAAAAAATAGATTAAAAGATACTTAATACAGTCAGCAGCCGTCCACTGTCTGTTAGTTTAGCACCAGGTTTGATGGGCTTAGTTATGAAGCTACTGCAAAAAATACTGAAAATCCAACATGCATATAAGGCAAGAGGCAGCGGCTCACACGTACACTAAGATTACAGACTTTAAAATGGACATATGCTCTGCAGCACATCAGTAACACTTCTGTATGTCAAGCCTGGTCACATGTCATTCCAGTCAGGTCAAGGAGACAAACAGCACAATGCAACAGACGTCACAGTCATGGCGGCGCTAAAGGAAGAACATTGTTTGGGAGGCAGTTGGCTGTTTTCTTGTAACTGAAAGGTCGCAGTTCTGATCCCTACAACACTTAAATGCACAGCCACACACCATCATGTGGTCTGTTGCAGTATACTTTTGCAGAACAGTCAGTCCTTCTCTACTCTCTCATTGTAGCTCTGTCTCTGGGAAATATATCACAAGTAACAAGTTGCGTGTTTGCTGTGGAATAAGCTAAATTAAACCAACTCTAATGTGATGAGAAAGCTTCTCTCTGCTGAGGATAAGTTTACGTTTTGGCTTCTTGCCTGGAGTGAGACTCTATCTCAGCACCTGGCTGGTGGCTCTGCTCCCATGAAAGCATTGTGGAAAACCAGCTAAAGTGCATCTTACAAAAAGGTCATTTTGTTTGTCTTCTCTTTCTTAAGGGGCACTTCTCTTTTCAGGCTTTTAGTGTCTGAATGGGTCAGGTTGTGGTCGTTCTGTTACCAACCTTAATCGTTAGTTTGTTTTGTTACATGTGTCACAGATCTGGATTCTGTAGACACACCGCCATTATCTGCATCCCAATAACGGCATGTCAAGATTAAAGCAATTTAACCTGAAGAAACACTGATGAAGCGTTGCTCATGCCAGTGTTTACAAAAGATCCCTGAGTATATACTTCAGCTGGGAGTGCAGTCACAAGAGCAAACATTAGTATTTACTTTACTATTAGCATTAGTCTTGCTGTTAACCTGCACTCTGTGCTAAATGCTGTGCAAACGATGGACTCAGTGAGCGCAAGAAATGCCTCCAGTGAGCTAAATATAGAGTCAGGGAGTAATAAAATCCCAAATCTGATCGTTCACCTGACAGCAACAAAGTCCACTTTGATGTCCCTGGTGGTTTAAGTTCAGGTAGTTAGCTAAAGAGTAATTTGCGACATTGTGATACAAAAATTGATTTTACTAATTCATCAGTTGTGACTCCGGCTATGTTTTTCCAGGGAAGAAATCCTCTGGCGCACAGGAAACAAAGCACTCTGTTTGGACTGACAATCAGTGGGAAACATGTTTGATGGGCACTTAAAGAAAAAACACAGATTACCATTTTAAACCTGCACTGAGGAACTTCTGTCTCCCCCTTCTGGCAGTGAGAGTAATTAAACAAACACCATCGACGTGCTTATGATGCTTGCTCCTCTCATCAGTCACTGGCAAACCAATCATTTCTGGTTTGCCGTAAAATGCATCACTACAGCAGATTTTGAAACTCTGGAATACTGCAAAATACAGAGAGATTTACCTAGTGGTGATTGGCTTAATCAGCATTGTATGAATTTGTTTATTTAAAAGTCGCACTCTCCAGCTTTAAAAATCTCCAACGTTTACCTCTTTTCTTTTTTTGACAGAAAAGGGCGACTTCATTGCTCTGGACCTCGGGGGTTCAAACTTCCGGATCCTGCGTGTCAAAGTGACACAAGACAAGAAGCAGCCGGTTCAAATGGAGAGCCAGGTCTATGACACCCCTGATGACATCATACATGGCAGCGGGTCACGGGTAAACACAAATACTGTATATATTGCGTACATTTAAATTTACACATATGTTAAACGTTTTAGTTTTGTCAACAGTCTGTTATTTCCTAAACAGTCCTCAGCACTGGATGTATATCGCTAAAAACATGCACCAGATACTCTGTAAACTGTCCACATCTTGTAAACTCTATCATCAACAAACAGCGAATACTGCATGACCCAGGTCAGACACTCAACTGTTTCCCCTCAAAATCTTCAATGTTTGTGTCTGATCTCCATACAGAGCACTGTAGTATTTGAGGTCAGGTCGAGGATCAGTGTGTAAAATGACCTCCTCAATAACGCTGAAAGCAACGAGAGTGAAGTCAGAACCTTGACCTTCACTGAACTCGCAGAGAACAGCTGGCAGCTGTATTGTAACACGATAACCAAAACATGAGCGTCTGTCTGGGGCTGTGTGATTGGATCAGAGCAAAGACAGATGCTGTTTAATGAAATGTCAGAGGACAGCTGGCCGAAAATGTAACGTGCTACATCAAGTTTTTTGTTAACAAGGTAGTTTGTTTTAATGGAGAGTGAAATTTGTAGTTTAGTCGTAAAGTTACTCCAACGAAGACATAAACCTCTTCAACAGTGGTTTACAAGTTTTCAAACCAGTCAGATTGTTCATACAGTGCTGTGAGTGATCATCAATCTGTCTGACCCCCTGAAATGTGACACACACACAATGATTCACATAGAAAACTAAAGCAGTGTAATGCAACAGACGTCCAATAAATTAGACTTTCACCATTTTAGAGAGGTTTTGGTTACATTTCTGGTCATTTTGGATAATTGTATTGTGTAATACTGAGAAGTGTTTTATATATTTATATCTAGTCCTCCCTGATTCATGTTAATACAGACAGAATATTAAAGATATTGCTCAGTGTGATAAAATACAATTTCACAGTCTTTAAAATGACCATATAGTTGAACCAACAACTTTTAAAAACATCATAACCTTTACGAAGGTCCAGTTTATGGCAGAACTATTCGATTCAACTACATGGGGAACCTAATAAACTGGCAACGGAGTCAATGTGACAGGACAAAAGATGAGTAACAAGACAGGAAATAAGTAATTAATATACATCTCTCACACAAATATTTTTAGTTTTTCAGAATTTTACTTGATTTCTTTCACTCATCGGAAACATCTATCATTTGTTAACTGGTCACAACTCAGACAGTGAGTGTGGAGTGAAAGTGTCATGAGAGAAAAGAAAAATGTTTGTTAATATAATGTTGGTCTAAGGTTGTGTTGTCTTATCTGGTTATTCTAAAGTGTCAGATCCCTTTTCTGTCTGCAGCTCTTTGACCACGTTGCAGATTGCCTGGGCGACTTCATGGAGAAGCAGAAAATCAAGGATAAAAAGCTTCCTGTAGGATTTACGTTCTCCTTCCCCTGTGCCCAATCCAAACTGGATGAGGTAAGCACTTCAACAAATGTGCTGTGTAGCTTAAAGGTAAAGGCATAACTGAGCCACGATCAACTGTCAGACTACTATTACTATTATTAGTTCTTTATTTCTCTTTGGGCATAAGGTGTCAAATGTTTTTATTGCCTTTTCTTTGATATTGTGGAGACTGTATATAAAAGATATGTGAATTGTAGAATATTATAGAAAAGTTCTTATTTTTTTATTTTTGCTTTTTAAGAAATGCTAAATTATGGGTGATTTTAATCTCTGTACTATTGGGAAGAAGTGTTAGTAAACGTGTTGTTTGCTGTGGTTGGAATAGCAATGGACAGACATTGTAGACCTGCCGAGCCTGTTTATTTGTAAATTAGTCTGTCCTTACAAAACAACTTGTTTTACAGGCAGTCTTATTGACATGGACAAAGAAGTTTAAAGCCAGTGGTGTAGAAGGTACGGACGTTGTGAAGCTTCTGAACAAGGCCATCAAGAAACGAGGGGTGAGTCTTTTTCTTTAAGATAAATATTTTTAACATGGTTTCATTGATTAATGCATTTCAGAATACTCGTAGCAACTATTTCACTGAATCCTGACCGTATATTTGATTTTGTTTTGAGTTAAACATAATCTTGTTTTTTCAGGACTATGATGCAGACATCATGGCGGTGGTGAATGACACAGTCGGCACCATGATGACCTGCGGATTTGACGATCAGCGCTGTGAAGTGGGCATCATCATAGGTAAAGACTGTACAGACTACATTTTTTTCAGGGAAAAATGTACTTATTTACTCATAAAATTACAAGGCAGTCTGTTTTAATCTTTGATCAGAGCACTCTCATTTAAGCAAAAAGCAGTCCACACATATAAATCCAAAGCACCTTATTTTACCATGAGCACAGTTCTACATGTGGGGGCGCCAAAGGTATAATAATGCTGTCCCTGGCATTGTTAGGACAATGCACTCTGCCTGCTGAGCTCCACAGAGCAAAAGTCATGTAGAGTCATGCAGCTCTGCATCCTTTCAGGAACAGGAACAAATGCCTGCTACATGGAGGAACTGCGTCACATTGACCTGGTGGAAGGAGACGAAGGGCGGATGTGCATCAACACAGAGTGGGGTGCCTTTGGGGATAATGGGTCCATAGAGGACATTCGCACAGAGTTTGACCGTGAGATCGACAGGGGCTCTATCAACCCAGGAAAGCAGCTGTAAGATTTTCCTTCAACGCTTTACTCTAGTGTTTCACCAACAAAGCTCAGTCTTTCTGAGAAATCTCCTGTTTGAAAGAAACGCTGGGGGATTCGATACCTACAGACGTTCAAAACCCACACTTTACAAGAGGGTTCAGAGATTCTCGTTCTTTAACCTGACAAACAGAGTGCTGTTCAAACTGTGAAATATGAAGCACATGATATGTGAAATATCAGAACTAGAAAGAAAGAAAGAAGTGACAAGATGTAGAGAAGACAGAGTGAGTAATGTGAACTGTATCCACAACTCATCATCTAAAAACGCTGCTGTGTTTCTCTCTGCTCAGGTTTGAAAAGATGGCCAGTGGGATGTACATGGGTGAGCTGGTTCGACTCATCCTGGTCAAGATGGCCAAAGAGGGGCTGCTATTTGAAGGCCGGATAACCCCTGAGCTCCTGACGAAAGGAAAGATCGAGACGAAACATGTTTCTGCCATTGAAAAGTGAGTGATGGGAATGAGAATGCAGAGTAATGCAAAGGAGGAAAACTTGATTTTGCTTTTTCAGGGAAATGTGTTTGCAGAGTTTTGATAGGATTGAAAAATACATGATATGAAATGTAATATAAATTAAATAAATATAAATGATCAACTAGTTCATTGCTTTTCTTCAACAGCAGGGATTAGAGCTTGAATAACAAGAACTGCTTGTCATTTTAGGACTAAAGAAGGACTGAAGAAATGTATGGAAATCCTGACGAGGCTCGGGGTGGAGCCTTCAGATGAAGACTGTCTGGCTGTGCAGCACGTGTGCACCATCGTATCGTTCCGTTCAGCAAATCTTATCGCTGCAACACTGGGAGGCATCCTCTCTCGGCTAAAGGAAAACAAAGGAGTCGCACGCCTCCGCACTACAGTGGGCATCGATGGGTCTCTCTATAAGATGCACCCTCAGTGAGTGTAGAGAATGCTTGATATTGAAAGTTGGGATTTCATGTCTCTACATTAGCCTTCATGTTTGCTTTAATGTCCCGCCCGCCCCCCAAGAACTAGAAACAAGATCCTCTAAGGAATATAGAGGATGTATGCCAGACAGTGGGAAGATTGCAGATTCCCATAACTTAGTCTTTAAAAACCACACAGCCCAGATCGCCTCTGTTCTTAGGTCAGACTGACGTTTCTCCATAAAATACCTTTTTCAAGGGTCTTTGGGTGATAAGTCAATGTTAAAAATAATACAGGTAATTTGATTGTTTCAACATTTCCAGACTGTAATAAATATCCAGATTCATGTTGTGATAATGATTTCAACTGTTTTTACCGTCCCATTTAGTCATGTGCTGGTACATACTTTAAATACTAATAATATGTTATAATAAAAGTAAAGCAGCAGTGCTGTATTCTGAAATAATTTCAATCACAGCGAAAATGGGCGCACATTATTATTATCATTGTTGTTCAGTCCTTGTATGTGCACACATACTTGAGCAATGACGCTGATTCTGACAATGGTATGTGTGAAATATCACTAAACAGCATCTCAAATCCTGTATCTTACTCTATGTCCACATTCCAAGAAGATCTGGTGTTGAATGATGAGCAGAGATTAAGCCTCTCTCTTACGACATCATCTTCTCCGTTCTGAACAGATATGCCCGCCGTCTGCACAAGACAGTGCGTCGCTTGGTCCCAGACTCAGATGTCCGCTTCCTGCTGTCTGAGAGTGGGAGTGGGAAAGGCGCAGCCATGGTGACAGCAGTGGCGTACCGTTTGACGGAGCAGGCGCGCCAGATCCAGCAGACTTTGGCAGAATTCCGGCTGAGCAAAGCCCAGCTGTTAGAAGTGAAGAAACGCATGAGGGTGGAGATTGAAAGAGGCCTCAAGAAGAACAGCCACAATGAGGCCACAGTCAAAATGTTGCCAACCTTTGTCCGGAGTACACCAGATGGAACAGGTGACGGAATTTCCCTACATGCATTACAGTGAAGGTGGACTGCCTCACCTGAACATGTCCCTGCTAATATCAAAGGCAATTAAGTAACTAAATTGATCATGAAATGAGATGCATCAGGATGCAATTCTCAGCTCAGCAGGTGACAAATGACTGATCAATCACATCATATGTTTACTTTGCAGAAATTACCCAGGACAGCTATGCTTGGAAAAGCAGTTGCAAAAGACCATATTCAGTCAAGGTTTCAATTCTCAAATATTCACACTCACTCACTGCACAAGCAGGATGAAGTTAGTTTAAAGTTACATAATTGACCAGGTGTTATTTGCATCAATAATCTTGATCAGAGAGTTGTTTTTCACCAACCAATTTCCTGAAAGACCAAAGACAGTGTTTCAGTGTAGAGACGTCACTGCTGTTTCCAAATGTTTGTCTGGGTTGTTGGGTTGCACGTGTCTCCCTTCTGTCAATCATACAAGTCACTTGACCCCAACAAAGAGCTGAAAAGCCAAATTCTCTGTTATCTTTTTTCATGTAATCAATGACAGGTTACCAGTTGTTATTGGCTGCTCCTGTCCTTTGGAGGCCCATTAGTTTGCATTTCAGTGCTAAGCAGAATTCGTGTACTTAGGAGTTTTCCGAACTCATAGCCACATGTAGAGAGCACAAGTGAATCAGGTTCTTCCACATGATTTTAAAAATGCAGAGCTATGTTATTAAGTTAAACCGTCATTACTTGTCTCTTGACTGAATAGACTTCAATGCCTTTGAACTGTGTGACAACCCTGATGACGAAACAGGTGAAACATCAGTTCAACAGAACATCAAACAAGTTGGGTTAGGAGAAACAAAAGACTGGGAAAGTTGTGGAATGCTCCAGAAACACCTGTTTGGAATGTTCCACAGGTAAACAGGTTCACTGGCAACAGGTGATAGTATCATGATTGGGTCTGAAAGGGGCCTCGAACACAGTTTATTTGCAATTGACTACATTTTGTTTTTACGTTTTATGAAGTGTGTCAACTGTTTTGGAATTGGGAAGTTTTGGGTTATTTCTTCAATTAATACAATGGAAGAGCACAGATGTGACAGATGTTTTGCTGGTTCTTAGGCTAACAAGTCATTTCTTGGAATACAGAGAACGGAGATTTCCTTGCTCTGGATCTCGGAGGGACAAACTTTCGTGTGCTTCTGGTAAAGATTCGCAGCGGGAAGAGGCGAACAGTGGAGATGCATAACAAAATCTACGCCATTCCCATAGAAGTTATGCAGGGCACAGGAGAAGAGGTAATGATTTTCAGTTTCGTCTCTTTGTTCGCCTCAGGGATTTCGTGAAATAATTCTCATTCCTTTCAAACAGAAATAGATTCACTCCTGTACTTTGACATAGTTTCAGCCCTATTTCTGCTTCACATCCAGCCACAATAAACAACACTGACAGAATGCATGTAAACATTTTTGTCTCGCCATAGAAAATTACGTGATAGCAAACCTAACTATATCTCCTTCTACACAAACCACTAAAAGCATGTCTCTCTCCAGCTCTTTGACCACATTGTGCACTGCATTTCTGACTTCCTGGACTACATGGGAATGAAAAGTGCCCGACTGCCGCTGGGTTTCACCTTCTCCTTCCCCTGCCATCAGACCAGCTTGGACGCAGTATGTTATTTAACAATTATCTCAAAAATAGCACACATTTTTTTGTAAAGGAAAAAAGAATCAGACCTGGCTTCCATCCATGATGGAGGTGGTGTATTTAACTAAAGTGTTTGAAGTTTAGATTACAGTTCAGTAAAGACAGTCTTCTTCTGCTGGCCACTGGATGTGACTGAACATAAGGACCTTGTTCAAGGACACATTAGCCTTTATAATCCATTGTCTCCATCAATATTTTCCCTTCCTGTTCAAAGTTTCAAGAGCTGAGCTTTTAGTCAGAAAGCTGCTCTAAGCTCTTCAACCTTTAGACGATTCCAGCAAGTTATTGTGTGTTGATTGTTGTACTATCCCAACAGTATTCGTGAGATATTTCCCAGAAAGTGTTGTGTGCTCTACAGGGTATCCTCGTAACCTGGACCAAAGGCTTCAAGGCCACAGACTGTGAGGGTGAAGATGTGGTGGAGCTTCTTCGGGAAGCGATCAAGAGGAAAGAGGTAATGGCAAACCGGAAGCACATCTGATCATCATTAAGATAAAAGAAATATGTTACTAGAACTGCCGCAACACAGACAGAAACACCAACTTTTCCATTGCTTTCAACACGCAACGCTTCATGTGACAAATTAATCTTATTGTGGTAATCTTGTGCTGACACAGTGAGAAAATTTGAAAAAACAGTACGATTCAGTAACTTATAATTAATTCAGCATTGCAAAAACATTTACAGATATGCGTAATGTTTGACTGTATTTCAGCCATCCATACCTCATAGTAGTACTATGTGCCATTTCCCTGCAAGTTTAAAATTAGCTTTTGTTTGGAACGTGTTTCCAAGAACTTAAAGACTTCATATACGCTCTTTTTGGACCAACGTATAATTTGGGCATAGTTTGCACTCATGTAGCTCAGATTGTTGTCTCATGTTGCTTTAAGAGCACTGCACACAAAAGGTTTGACTGACAGCTGAGAGTGGCTGCTTCCTGGCTTCCAATCAGCCTGTGAAGCAATGTTTATAAATGTGATCAAATGATTTCAGATCTGAAGTCCTTTGGCACGACATGTTTGTTTTGTCTACCTGTACAGAACTACTGTTTCGTTTTGCTTAAGCATGCAAATGAAAATATTCCCTGCGGTGAAACACTTTAGGACAAACAGGAATCCTATAACTGACTGCTTCATGAAATTTAATGAGCAAACATTCTTCATAAGATGCCAGTAACACAATATATAATATAAAGTACCAGCCAGCTACTGTACATCCCGTGGCTGTATGCTAATCCTGGCATACTGACACATGTGGACATGTGGACAGCTGCAATTTTGCAGTTCCAGGATGAAGACACTTAAACCCACCCCTGGCATTACAGCTGGCCAGTCACTCAGTATAAATAAATAAATACATTTTACTTCTGATGACTGCATCTGTTTTTATTCAGGAAGTGTTGTTTATTCATGTGCCATCACTTTTTAGTGTCTTATATTGATTTCACCCTTTCAGATGGAGAATCCAGTAAGTATTAAGTGACTGTAAACCATTAAATGGCAGGTAAAGCAGCGCGGGATTGGAGCAGTGTGTGGTTATTTTTGTAGCATGACGTAACACCTGGCAAACCTGCTTTCAGATATTGTGGAGGAGTGTGTGTCTGTGTCTGCAGTGTGGGGTTTATTGAAGCTCAAAATTAGCACAGCAATGTAATGTAAAGGATGATACTCCTGAATTTTGCCGCTTGTGTATTTTACTTTGTAGTCTGTCTGGGAATGTGAGTGAACTGCATTGTGATCATTGTGATGTTTGAAAAGTCTCCAGGCCTGATATTAATCCTCTGTCAACACACACATTCAGCAGCAATTATTGGATATAAAATGTGGACTTAACTTTGCTTTAATGTTGAGTGAAAACCTGGGAACAGAAGAGATATTATGTATTGATCACATCCTTTGAGAAACTTTCTCAAGCTTTACTTTTCTAATAATTTCAAAGTAACATGACTTGAACGCCACTCTGTACATTGACACCAAGCATGAATCTTGAATTGTGAGACTCGTGTAGAGAAAGATAAGTAGTTCTTGTACCTGTGATTAATTCTCCTGCCGTTTCTCTTCACAGGAGTTTGAGCTGGATGTGGTTGCCATAGTGAATGACACAGTGGGGACGATGATGACATGTGCATATGAGGAACCCACCTGTGAGGTGGGGCTGATTGCAGGTGAGCTAAACACCACCGCTTTTTAAAAGGAAATTGTTTTATAAAGAAATTTAATATCTTTGTTTGTTATGAGGAGTTTAAAGTGACAATATCTGGTAAATAATTGGACTGAACTAGGAAATGCTATTGTCGCTAATCTACAGGTAGAGATGTCTTTGATTTGTATGTTTAAGAACATAAAGTCTTGCAAAATGAGGTACCGTTCAGGATGTCAACAGGATGTGGCTTTGTGTCCTCTCAGGGACAGGCAGTAATGCCTGTTACATGGAAGAGACGAAGAACATCGAGATAGTGGAGGGAAACGAGGGCCGTATGTGTGTAAATATGGAGTGGGGGGCATTTGGAGACAACGGCTGTCTGGACGACATCAGGACAAAGTACGACCAGGCGGTGGATGAGAACTCGCTCAACGAAGGCAAACAAAGGTCACCTTAGTGAACTAACTTCAACACTTCTCTGCCATTTTACATATTTAAACAAACCAAGGAAGGTCTTATTGTGTTAGTGCAGTGTGCTGTCATCTTACTGCTAACTCAGACTTGTCTTTGTCTTCAACATGTCAGATATGAGAAGATGTGCAGCGGTATGTACCTCGGTGAGATCGTCAGGCAGATTTTGATTGATCTGACCAAGCGTGGCTTCCTCTTCCGGGGACAAATCTCAGAGACACTGAAGACCAGAGGCATCTTCGAGACAAAGTTCCTGTCACAGATAGAGAGGTGAGAGAATCACTTACTAATTACTGCTGGTGACCCATCAGTGCTGTTGTGGTGGCTTTTTGACACATCAAACCCCCGACTGTTTGTCCAAAGGCAGACAAAGTGGTATATACATATATCGGACAGGTTCATGTTGATTTCCACACTGTAGTGACATGACTGGAAACTGCTTGCTGCCTGAAGGAAAGACAATTAAACAAGCTGAAAGACCAGAAATAGTACCTGTATAATACCTGATATATGCTTTTTTTATACAGTCTATAAAAAGAGTAGCATTATTGAGGGGTCAAGTGCATTAAGGAAAAATTGCTGGAGTAGCATTAGCATCTAGGAGGATAGCACACCAGGTATGAGAAGAGGAGGAGGGGGAAGCAATGTGACAACTTGAGTTTATACACTGTTTAAGCCTACCTTAGCCTCTGGGAACAGCTGTGAGGTATCCAGTGACTCGCCTGCTGTTGGCTGACCTCTGACACTCTCCCCCTGCCCCTCCTGCTCCACAGTGATCGTCTGGCGCTGCTGCAGGTCAGGGCGATCCTGCAGCAGCTGGGGCTCGACAGCACCTGTGATGACAGTATTATCGTCAAGGAGGTGTGCGGCACGGTGTCCCGCCGCGCGGCTCAGATCTGCGGAGCCGGAATGGCTGCCGTGGTGGACAAGATCCGTGAGAACAGAGGAGTGGACCACCTGGACATTACCGTGGGTGTGGACGGCACGCTCTACAAGCTGCACCCACAGTAAGAAACAGGATCAGAACACAATAAGGGGCGTGTTTGGGGAGAAAAAGGGTCCATTCATTCTAAAACACTACAGCGAATACTGAATTTCATCAGGCTGCGAAGGTTGTATCCTTGTTTTATTTTCTTGTATCAATCATTTCAGAGGAGAGGATGGCACTTCAAGTGGCAAGAAACTCATTTTTGATTCATAGTTTTTTGGATCATTTTTCACACTAAAAACTGCCTCTAAAGTTTCAGACACTGATAGTGAAAGTCCTTTGTAAGTGATCACTGGCCTTGGATGAGAAAACCAGAGTTGGTTAACAGAAACAGAACACTTATAAATTTATCAAGTCAAAATGCCAAACACTGGCTCCTTCCAGATTTGCTGTGTTTCTCTGTTTAATGTCATTGTAGTTTGACAAAACAAGCAATTTGTAGACCTGATTTTTCACCATTTCCAACATTCTAAACAGAGGCGTGAAAGCCTCTCAAGGGGCTACAGTGGACCGTTTCAGCAGGGAAGCCGAGAGAGGAGCTCTTCTACCTTCAGTCCATCCTCAGTTATGCAGATATCTTTGTGCCTCTTTGTGAGACAGGCCCTTAATGAACTCTCCTTGCGCTACCCCACAGGTCGTCCTAGCTTGAGTGACAGCCGTATTTGTTGCCTATCTCGAAAGCATCTCTCATTTCTTTGAGTTCAGCACCAAACTGCCTCCTGACCACAGTTTCCTGTTGCTCTCTACCCTCAGCTTCTCTCGGATCTTCCAGCAGACAGTGAAGGAACTTGCCCCAAAATGTGACGTCAACTTCCTGCTCTCCGAGGACGGCAGCGGCAAGGGGGCTGCCCTCATCACAGCCGTGGGCTGCCGCCAGAGGGAGCTGGATGCGCAACAGCACTGAGGAGCTCCGCCCCGTTTGTCTACCTGCTGCTCCACTGTTACCTTCACCCGCCGCACAGTCCAACTCCATCTCCCCTTGGCAGCCGTGACTCCACCTCTGCCCCACCTGGCCCCCCCACAGCCAGAGAGACATGCTGTATGCATAGGGAATCAAAACTGAATATCTAAGTATTTATTTATACTGCACCAGAGGATTTATTATTTCCATGTTTGTACATTTTCCTCAGTAGCTTGTCAGTAATCTGATAAATCTAAACTCCTTAGGTGTGCAATATTTGTGTATTGCTAATTTTATTTTTATATGGAGGCAAATATATAATTGTATTTATAAAGCTGAGGCCACTTTGAATCCCAGAGGTCATTAGGATTTTGCACCATTGACACAAGAAAATGTCCGCACTTTTTATATGAGAGTTACAACAGCAGCATTTCAATGTAACTTCCAAATGAAGGACGTCCTTCTCACTGAATGATGAAACTCAGCTCCTTTTTACAAGCTCCACTGGTCTACAGAGCCAGTTCTAAAAGGGCTCGCTGCATAGGGTTGATTGCAAGAGTCACGGCTGTTAAAATCATCCTCATTTTATGTGCAACACACTCACACGATGTGCTAATCTGCTACTAACCCTTTTTTGTGTAACTATCAATGTAACTCACATATTGAAGTATTCCAGCAGCACCATAGCATTTATTCCTCAAGAGCTGAGAGGGTAGAAAAGGCCCAAGTGGATGTGTTAGCGTATCCTGTTGCTATTTGTGAACTACTATACTTTTGGTGTTGTGATGAATCCCACTTCTACCCACTGTATGTGCAAAGAATAAATGTTTATTGGGCCCCAATACAAGAGTGGATACTGTGAGCGCTTTTGTGTGTATTTGTGGCTGAGTGTCAGTGTGTCCTACTGTAATGACCTGTAGCTTTCAATGTCCAAAGCTCTGTGAGACTGCATGCCTTACATTAAGACAAGGAGAGCGCACTGGATCATTTTCTTTCTTCTCCTTTTTTTTTTTTTTTTTTTTTTTTTTTTTTTTTTTACATTAATATAGATTTGTGATCGACACAGTGAAAAGTGAATTCATTAAATTATATTTTGTTGTGGAGTAAAACCTGGTGTCTCTTTCTTAAACTATCAGGCAGCAGCAGAGGCATGCCTAAACATGTAATACTTGATGAGGAACTCATGGGCAGAAACATGTTAAGAAAAGAAAAAGTGGGGCATTTATCTGTCACAAACTAAGGAGAAATTGGCCAGTGTATGCTGGAGCTCTGCAGATCACATGTAGTAGTTAGGATTCACAAATAACAACATGACGCTTGTAAATGTTGGTTATATCATGGGTGAAAATAAGGAAATATAGCTCGATTTGAGCTAGAAATAAGCTTAATGATGACAGAAATCTTCAAAAAGTCCCACCTGACTCCACTTGAGAATCTTCAACCTGGGTTTTATTGCCTTTTATCAGCTATTTCTATGATGAATTCATCACTCATTTTGTCTTTAGATGACAGAAAAATGGCTAGAAATGCCAATCACAGTGTTTTCATGTCAATCAAAATACATATTCCACATCTGTTTCATATATAAGACATTTTCTACACGTGCCTCTCTTCCATTCATCATCTGGCTCGGACTGATTCTTATCAGTTAACTGAGGCATTTCCTGTATGTCAAACATTTCTCGCCTGTGCATTACACTCACTTCAAGTCTTTGCTCTTCAAAGCACATTCTGCTCTCTCAAGTCCGCCAGACCTGCTGCCACTGTCCCTGAAGTTTACCTGCCAGACACAAAGAGGACACCTCACTGTACGCTGTTTTAGCCCTGAGATACACATCCATACACCCTGTGTGCAAACTGTATATTTAAACATCTGTTAACAAATATTATGGCGTAGTGTTAAGTTTTGTGCTCATTACATATCGTTTAACACATTGTACATTTAACACATATAACACACATACAGTATTTCAACCAAGTGCATAATTTAAATAATAGCCTGTGCTTGTCTGTGTGTATCATCCTTTTGTTAAGGTGTGTTTTCTGGAGTGTGTGTGGGTGTGAACAGGTGTGTTTGCATGTACTTGTATGCGGTCATGTCTGCTGGCTCTTGTGTGTGTTATGTGTGGAGGTATTCGTCCTCCCTTTCGACGCGTGTGAGCCTGTGTATTTGCGATATTAATGCTGTGTATACAATACAATAACAGTTTGTGATGGTTTAGCTGCCGTTTAGCAGAGGAAAGTCCACATCCTTTTTTGTGCCTATCCCTGTCCGTGTGTGTGGGTCTGTGAGTGTGTGTTTATATGAATGTGTGTTTGTTTCCAGCTCTCACCGGGTTGGGTGCGTTATACTGAGGGCTTCCTGCTGCATCCTTCTGCCTGAAAATTAAAAGCGCTGAACTGTCACTGCTCATTGCAGGTATGTAGTCACGACTGAACGAAATGTAATGACACGAACTGTCAACCACATGAGCGTTAACGTGCTCTGTACAGATAATTGTGGTAGCGCGTTAGCTGGCGTGCTAACTTTACTAGTTGTGTCTTGCAGTTTGCGCTAGCTAGCTATTAATCTAGCTAGGTTAGCATTGTATTGGAGCGTGGGGGCGAGCTCCGACAGCTGCTTTTATGTTATGCTAGGCACGTTGCCAGTTTGCTTTCAACATTTAACTATTTACGTTCGAGTTACGTCGATGGCGATGTCCAGTTTGCGTGCAGAAATGTGAGCATTTACTGCAGATTTTCGTGCGGGAGTTAGGCGGCTAATGTCAACAGCTAAGGCTAGCTAGCGCTAACTTAGCTAGTCTCCGTTAACCTGTTCGCTTGTTGCTTAAGCTAACGTTGTCTGGTCAGTACCGTGTTTACTGGAATTGGCAGTTAATTTTGACTAACAGGGTGTTTTTCATTGTTCAGCTCACATTACTTCGTCGTCCGTCCGTCTTTTTAGCACAACTACAGGCAAAATATCTTTGGTGTTGCATTACCGGCCACCCACCGTGCTGAAAAGCCAAATAAACTGACCCGATTGGACTCGCGCACGGCACGTGCTGTCATTTGTCAAACACAGGTGTTCAGACGATGCACGCGACTTATTTGATGATTAATTAGTAGCTTCTCAGTTGTCACCTCTGTCACCTTCAGCCACAGCTGTGTGACATGGCTCGAACATGAAAGAAGTCAGTGTACCAACTGTAAACCTGGACTGCTCCCAATGATCGCTAGCACGATCAAATAACATGTTGATTGTTAATTCAATTAATTGCTGTGTTCTACAAAAGACAAAATGTATAGAAATTCTGAAAAATGTCCATCAAAATCCCCCAGTTCGTCAGACCAACAGTGGAAAAAAGATGTTTAATGTACTGTCATTCAAGACAAAGAAAAGAGAATAAATCCTTACAGTCAAGAAACTCAACCATCAAAATGGTTGATGATTATTGTTTTTAATCACCACTGTTTTGTCACTTGATCAACTGCCCTTGTTGACTAATGTAAACATGCAATTCAACAGCTTAGTGATTAAACACTCTGGTCATGATTTATTTCAACAGGGTTTGAACAGAGACCGTGAAGTTGGTGGAAACAACCTCTAGACATCTCTCCCGCTCAGGACAACAAAGGCAGCTCCTCACACAGCCGAGCCGCAGATTGAAAGCTTCCATCAGACTCATGACTGTTTGAGGGGACGTGGACCCACTGTGGCCCATGCACTGTACCCGTTTCCCTCCCTGCCCTCCTTATCCCTCAAGCTGACGCAAAACCCCAGACACCTACCCCCCCTCCCCCACCCCATCCCCAGCGACTCTCCACCTCCTGCCATGGCGCCCGGCACAGAGACCGTGCACTACATCCACCTTCACAACTCCAGCCAGTCGGTGTTGGAAGCCCTGCGCACGCAGCGGCGTGAGGGCCTCTTCTGCGATGTGACGGTGCGGATACATGATGCTTCACTACGCGCCCACGCCTGCGTCCTAGCAGCTGGCAGCCCCTTCTTCCAGGACAAGCTGCTGCTGGGTCACTCTGAAATCTCTGTGCCACCGCTGGTGCCCGCCGAGACCGTGAAGCAGCTTGTGGATTTCATGTACAGCGGCTCACTGGTGGTGCTGCAGTCGCAGGCCCTCTGCATCCTCACTGCTGCCAGCATTCTGCAGATTAAGACGGTCATTGACGAGTGCACCCAGATCATCTCTCAGAGGAAGGCAGCGGCAGGGGCGGCAAGTGCAGCCGCAGCAGCAGCAGCAGCAGCAGCAGCAGGAGGAGGGATGCTCGGAGGAGTTCTGCCTAAACAAGAGGAGCGTGGTGGGGGAAACGGGACAGACAGAGGCAGCAGTGGAAGCTGTTCCGGTGGAGGGTACGCAAAGTTCTCTAACTTCCTGGCTGAATGTGGGGCAAGTAACATGGGCGGGGGGCTGGGGGGTGCCGGTGTTAGTGTCACTGAGAGCGGTCCAGGCCCGATGGAGCAAGCCAACACCGTGAGTCTGATGCCACTGGGTGACATGGGCCCCGGCTCCATGTGTGGTGGTGACGGACTGGTCTCTGGGGCCGGCACAATCCTCATGAAGCAGAGCTCCAGCTGTACTCAGGACGTCAGGTACAAGCTCCGAGACCTGTTGGCGCAGTCGGCCAACGGTGCCAGCACGAGTAGCACAGGGAACCTCTCAGCGGGATGCAGCTCCGGTGTGGGCAGCGTGGACAGCATCGGCAGGGACAGCCTCCGTGGCAACACAACCGACCTCTCTGATGACCTGGTGGGGATGGACAGATACAGCGAGGAGGAGGACTTGGACGGGAGAGAGCGGGGAAGAGACGGAGACAGAGACAGGGGGGCGAGCCACAGCCGCAAGCAGAGGCAGCCGCTAAGACTCCAGGTAGAGGGATAAGGGGAAGGGTTGCCATGGTTACAGCTTTCAGGCATGCAGAGCTGCAACGGTTCGCATTTCTTTCTTTTTCTGCTTTTCCCTCTTCTCACACTGCATTGGCGTATATCGCTGAGATGTTTCTGCACTTTGCGCGATTGAAGAGAAGCTCTCGTCTTAACTTCTGCAGTAATTGCCTTGTTGATGTTCTATGGACTTCTGCATATTTACTGTAGGTCATTAAACTTATTAGTACCTGCTTGAAGGGGCTGTAGCTGGGTCAATGCACTGTTGTTCTTCAAGACTATCTGCTGCCACTTTTGTAAGCATAATTTCTTCACCACTCAAAATTGAAAAGGACCTTTTTCTCTCTAGGTGCTGGGAGGAGAGGGAGTGGTGGTGAAGGATGAAGGGGTTCAGGACACAGATGGGTCCGTCTATGCCTTGGAGGACGCAAGACGAGACGGAGAGCAGGGCTCCCAGGAATCCATGGCAGGCTTTGGACAGGTGGGTTTAACTCAGAGGTGAGCTGCAGATATGGGAGCCAGTGAAAAAGAGCAACTGATAAAAGAAAACCGTACTTAAGATGCGAAGCTCACTTTTATTGAATGTTTTAATAATTTATAGACTACTGCTTGTAGAACGGCATTCAGAGCACAAAATATCACGTAGATCTGAAGTGTTGAGTCTTTATTTCAAGGAAATATTTTCATGGAAAATATTTTATTTTGCCTCAGAAGGAAACTTTTACCTTATTGTCTTTGATTTAATCTCAGCATTTCTGTCACAAGTCCTGAAGTAAGTGGGGGGGGGGCAACATGGTGGAGCAGATTTATGCCGCAGCCTGCTGTACCCTGCAGACTACACAAGGAACATCTGCCACACAGTCAAAAGGATTCAGCTTTGCCTGTCAGTTTCTGAAAAGTGCTGCAGAGTAAGTCAGATTGGAAATGGATTAATCCACCCTGTTTAGGAGATTTAGGAGTTATGTTTTTCAAGCAACGCATGTGATCATCAATTTACCCAACAGTCTTTAAAACAATCTAATCTTCTGTCTTTGAACAGTGTTTCTGTTCTGCTGTGAAGAGGTTTCTTTCTCTCAGCACAGACTCATTAAAAACCAAGTCGTAGAGCGTTGCACTATTTGCTCGTCACTGCTGGAAGTGTAACAGGGCAAAATGTTACATTGATTATTATACTCTTAATGATGTGCCTTTACTGATACTTTTATCTTCATACTTCATAATGTCATCCTCAAAACTAGACTGTAGAAAAAAAAGAAAACTAAAGAACTAAAATGATATTGTGAACTTACAACACTAACCAAACTACAATGAAGATTTTCAAGATATGTCTTTAAGTTTAGTCAATGTTGATTATTTTGTAATATTTATTGAGACTGGGATGTCTACATGACGTGAGTCAGTTGTCTCGCTGCTAACACGTAGATCACAAACGGCAGCAGTGTCATATTTTGCTAATTGTCGCTTGCAAAGTGCATATGATTATGTAATATTAGCAAGTGGTACAGGGCTGTGGTGTGCTCATGCTGAAGTACGGCGAAGTGAAAAGAGACAGTAGAGAAAGTGGAAATCATCTCATGCTGGAGATGGCAGCTTGTATGTTGCACACCAGGTGAAACGGGCCTGTGATCACAAAGCAGGCAGAGGTGAGATTTTGAGAATTTTTATTACCAAGTCTTAATGCAAAGCTCCATAATCAGACATCATCATCCAGATAACCGGTCACATGTTAATACCAGGTGGAAAAAAGGGTTTATGAAAGCAATTTTGTTGTTTGTATGCAGAACTGCTTCATTACACAATTAGATTTACAGCATTGTATCAATATGATGTGGTGCTTTGATTTGTCAGATGTTTAATTTAGTCGCATTTCCCTCTGGTTATTTATGCAAATGGTTTTTAAATGAATTTGCAGACAATATACTAAATACTAAGGCATTTTACAATTGCAATACCAAATGACATATGTGATCTGAAGCCATTTGCCTCCCTCTGTGTGGCAGGTTGCACTCCACCAGCCTCTCTGACTAACTAAAGAGTTGACTCATGTTGGGATTTTCTCCTTTATGTTAGACGGGCTCCACCTATGCCGGCATTTCTTGTCAGATTTTCTCTGCAGCCGTATATCAAACTGTACTTTTATCATAGAGCTGTTTTGACAGCAATGTAGCTTGACTGGTTTGACTCCACAGTGCGGTTGATTGTTCTAATGTCTGCACTCATGCATGCGTAGGATTGGGACAAATGCGCAAAGTGAGGGATGTGGTCTGTACATGTAAGGAGACACAGTGGAGTACAATGAAACGTGTAGCTTTGTATATGCACACGTGTTTAGGAGAACACATTTCACCAATGGAGCTAGAGTACTGACACACGCAGGATCTACACCTATGGAATGGGTGAACTGAAGCTGAAGCCAAAACTTGAATACAACCAAAACTGGTGTTGTCAGATTTTCATCTCAGAGATGTGTGTTGGGATCTTTAAATAAGTCTGTGTGTGTGTGTGTGTGTGTGTGTGTGTGTGTGTGTGTGTGCCTTTCAGGATTTCTATGATGAGCAGGGGGTGTTTTCGGAGAGTTTCTGGCCCCAGAGTGAGCCTCCTCAGGCCATGGCTTTCAACCCCAGAGGAAGGGTCAACAAGCCTCTGACTCCACCTCCAACCACACAGTCCATTAACAACCAGGTCAGTGTCTCACATCATACACCATGATTGCATTGTAAAACTGGGTTTGTTACAAGATTGGCAGAGTGATGATAACATGCCAGAGGCAGAGTTACAGTGACAGAGTATATTACAGGAAAACAAACATATTCTTGACACTAACAGACACAAACAACTCCATCTGCTCTGACTTGATGCTGCTCTGCTAATTTCTAGAAAATATTACAATTGTAAATGTTCTTTCTTTTCGTGTGTCATCCTGCATATAAACAAGATCAACAGGGACATTAAAGAAGATGTCTGTGTCTGTGTCATGTAGAGCTGTAGGCTACAAACTTTTACATTACATCTTCGTCAGATGTTTTGTGATGCATCTTTAAAGGAGCAGTATGTAAGAAATTTAGTTTAAAACATTCACAAATTGGCAACAGACTATAAAGAAGAAACATGTTGAAGATGTCTATGTATTGTGTCGCAGAGAGAGAGTTTAGCATGCTAACTTGCTAGCTCCAGCCTGTCCTGTCGTGTAAAAGCACTTTGTACCTTAAGAGGCAATAGTGAGTGACTTTAGCTTTCAGTCTGCCCTTGGTCCAACAACACACAGGTGGTTTTCTTATTGTGTTTGGCTCGTGGCACAAGCAGGCTGACCCTGCCATGAGCCCTGCTCAGGTCTCCAGAGATGGGCGCTGACTGACGCCCTTGGAGTCAGAGTCCCGGTCAGAGCTCAGTGCTGTGTTCGCTCCCAGTCCGGCCGTGTTCGCTGGGAGGCTGCTGAGCCTAGTTCCGCTGCCGGCTCATCCGGCTCCGGTTCTGGTGCCCATTCTGGCACCTCTTCCCACCTTTTGATGTGAAGTGTTCAGCACAGTGAGGCAGTTTTACAGAGCGGAGGCGACTGAGTCGTCTGTGGACATTTCTGTACATTTAGCAGCGTTGGGGGTCTGATAGGTTAACCATAAGTGAATGAATAAAAAAGTTATGTGGCTGGTTTGCCCTCAGGACCCGTGGCATTCACAGACTACACAAGGGTCTGGTAAATGCTGACCGCCCTCTAAAAGACATTCATTTAACAGAGACATTTACTGCATTTCTTCAGTTTTTTTGCTGGGATGAGGTGATTGACAGAAAGCAGAATTTAACGCAATGCGGCACTAAAATTAAAGAAAAACATTCAACTCAGAACAATGAAACAAAGATAATACAGAAAACTAAATGAGGGCGTCAGTCGTAGCATGATGGATTTTTTTTCCAAACCCCCGCCTACACAGTTTGATTGACAGTTGTGTTTACTTTGAAAATGAAAATGCTAAGGAGGGTAGCATTTGCATTTGAAGTTTTATAGAGTAGACGCATGACATGTGGAAAGGTAAATGTAAACAGAATCACTGCCACTGAATTCATCACGCTTGTACAATAATAATTACACAATGAAATGGCAAATTGAATTGTAATTTGTCAAAGATGTCTTTAGAATTACAGACTGAGTTTTGAAAGGGAAGTTTTTAATTTAAATGACACAGTCATTTTAGAAGTGGTTAGTGAACTCATTCCTATGATTTGTGTACTTTTCCTTGAGATAGATGCAGTACTGTGCTTTCCAAGAGATGAAAAACATGCATCCATGACAGAGTAGTAAATAAACAATATAGTAGAATACATGCAAAAATACATCAGCAGATAATATCAGTAGACACTGTGTGCACCCAAACTTGAAAATGTCAGCTACTCTTTTGCGTCAGAATTTAAGTTGTCATGATTATGGAGGATATGGAATAAAACTACGTTTATAAAAATGCAATTGAAGATTGGAATATTTTAATTGTTTATTTCCACGCTATCACCCCCCCATACATATGTACATCAACAAAGATAAAACCAAAGAAGCGAATAAAGAAAACAAATGTGTAAACACTTCATTAGTTCAGCATATAAGTATTTTGACTCCAAGCAATGAAAGATTTGTCATCTGGCGCTAACGCTGGATGTTGTTCTCGCCCTCAGCTTCTTTTCCAGTACCCAGTGAGCCAGTCGCAGCCAGCTCCGTTTTACGTGGGTGGGCCCATGGGTGGGATTGACAGCATGGCGGGGACGGAGCCCAGTCAGCAGGCTCCTCCCCCAGCGCCAATGACACCGGCCCCGCCTCCCTCCACCTCCTCCTGCTCTGCCGGCCCCTCCCCTTCTTCCCAGGGATCTGAGACCTCGTTTGACTGCACGCACTGTGGCAAATCTTTACGTTCCAGGAAGAACTACAGCAAGCACATGTTCATCCACTCTGGTAAGACACGCCTCCCTCTCCTCCACCATGTTCTTTGTTCAACTGAACTTTGAAAGGTGTCCTAACATTTATATTAATGATCAATCAAATGAAATGTAGTGTGAAAGGGGTTGTTTTCAGTGACAGACTACAGAGAACGATCACCAACTCTGCAGCTCCGTCACTTTTGTCACTTTGTTTTGGCTTTACGGAACATTTACTCTGATTTGAATCAAAGTCATTCTTATCCAACCCTGTTATCAGCAAACAAGCGCCGATAAAGTCACTGTACACCACCTGCCCGGCACTCAACAGCAGACAGATACAGTTAGAGACTAACTGGTGAAGAAAGTGGAATATCTAGCAGCTAAAAAGCCAGATTTCTTAGGAGTTGGTGGAGACCAAACCTGAGCTAAAAGGAGGCCGATTATTAGACCCTTAGGTAACATGTTTGCCACAGCAGCTTGATGTCAAGTCTATGTGTCAGTCAGCTTGTTGTTTTTGTCTCCCAAAGAGACAAAAACAACAACCTAAACAATCAGCAAACCTGTAATAGAACTTCTTAGAACATTTTATTGAACCGTTTAATTGTTTAATGCAGAACTTTCTTATTTAATTTTGAATCCAGAAGCAGGGCAGTGCCTCCCTGTCTTACATAGGAGCTAGCTCTTTCATATTTTTAGTGTCTTGATGGTCTTAATGCTGTCTCAGAGGGGAAGCTTCTGTGCTGCTAAAAAAAAACACTTCAAAACACTGATTACATGTAAATATTTTGTATGAAAATAAAGCAAATATTGAATAGTAAATCTTGCCAGTATCAACAAAGGCTTCAGACACATATCGGTTGGGTTTTACTTCATGCTTTGGCAGGGTAGTTTGGATATAATATATGTAATGTAATATAAGAATGTAATGAGCCATTCTCCATTGCTATACATCACATCGGACACAAGTGTGAATCGATGATTCAGATGCACTGACTCGACTCCTCTGTGTGTGTCCGCTGTGTGTGCATACCTGTCCCTCTAGGTCAGAAACCTCATCAGTGCTCCATCTGCTGGCGCTCCTTCTCCCTGCGTGACTACCTCCTTAAACACATGGTGGTGCACACTGGTGTCAGGGCCTTCCAGTGCTCCATGTGCGGCAAGCGCTTCACCCAGAAAAGCTCACTCAACGTGCACATGCGCACCCACCGTGCTGAGCGCACCTTCCAGTGCAACGTGTGCCACCGGGCCTTCACCCACCGCACCTTGTTGGAGCGCCATGCCCTGCAGCACGCCCACCACGCCCCCCAGGCCCAGGGCCAAGGCCAGGGGCGTGGGCCCGACATGACCTCACCCAACAAGCACAGTCCTCCGGCTATGGGAGGGCCCTCAGGTATGGCTGGCGCGGCTGGCATGGTCGGCAGCATGGCCAACATGCCCAGCCACGGAGCCTCCTCCACCTAGAGAGAGTGAAGGGGCGATACAGGGGAGGTTAGTGAGCCCATTCTTCGAACCCACACTTATTTGGTCCTAACAGCCTTGTCGATCTTTTGTTCTGGTGGGAACAGCTCTTACAGGTTCCCGTTGTTTTAGCTCAATGACACCTTCAATCAGGGTTCCTACAGAGGGCTGGAAGGTAGAAAATAATGTAAATTTTAAAGGTGTTTTGGAATTGCACAAAAAGCCAGGAAAAGTTTGTAAAAATAGTTGTTCCCTCCCCAGAAACCCATCTTAGGTAGTTGTAGTCCTACTGTCATTCCCTGTGTTGTGACATTTGTTGCTGTGACGACTAATCATAAGAGCGACATCGCTAACAATCACACAGCTTGTTGAACAGCCATCCAAAATCCAGCCAAAAAGTTGTGTTTTTTTGGTGGAGAGAAGAAGAAGTCTTGAATTTTAAATTGGAGAACATGTAGGAACCCTGTCCCACGACACCAGAGAGTCACCAAAGAGGTTAGGAATACAGAGCGGGTTTGGGAGTGGGTGAGGGCGAGGGGAGTCATAGTATTTCTTGGGGGGTGGTTAGGGTGGGGTGGGATGGGGTTTGGGGTTATATGGAGATGCAAGTGAGAGAAAATAAGGCGAAGGAAGAGTTTAGTGGGGAGGGCGGGGGGTTGCAGAGTTTTATTCACACTCAATTCACTGAATTCAAACTGAGAATTGGAGTTCATTCAGTTCAGCATCACGTCTGAAGGTACAAAAATGTGTAAAATTGGTTTGTTTACAACCAAGTGCTCTAAGCACTCTGTGTCCTGTTGTAGCAATTTGTTAATCTCGAGATCTCGGCAAAGTGGCTTACATAAAATGTCATAACAAGATGAGTTATAGAACTGTGAAAAAACCCAGGTGGAAACAAAAACATCTCTGAAATTTGAGAGATGTTTTAATGTTAAAGGAGTAAATATGAACCACCCATAAGTGGGAGCTTGTCTAAACTAACTGCTCTATGATCTGGTACTTTTCAACCATCAGAACAAACTGTACGTCCATTAGCCTTACAAAATAATAGCACCTAGGTAGCTTGCTAGCTGGCAAGTGGTTGATGGCGCATCAAACGAAAAGTATGAGCTTTATTTCTTAGCCTCTGTGCTCATTACCTAACAAGTGAAGATTTTCCAAACACCTTTGAAGTGAAGACGTTTAACTAACATCACACAAACTTCAAACTCCATGTCAAGTTCAAGTCTAATAGAACTGATTAAATAACACCATGGAGCTCTTGATTATAGACCACCAAATTCCTGTTTAGTTCCTTTGTTGTCAGCAGTTTTTATATTAAAATGAACACAATAATGACATTCAGGGCGAATCAGGACAAGGTGGATGCAATGTGCAGGTCAGCTGTAGGACCTGGAAGTTCAGATTTTTGAGCTGTCTCATCTGAACATGTGCTGTGTCTGTTGTGTGTTTGTGGCTGAAAATACACCATCAGATTCACATAAATGAAACAAAAGCAACATTTGCTTCCCACTTAGTTTAAACACACCTGAAGAGCCTCGAGTTGAGAAAGTTTTCCCATTTATAAGAAAAAAAAAAGCACTTCCTGAATGAACTGAATTGAATGTGAATGGAGCCCTGCATTATTCAGGAGCAACGCAGGGTGACAAAGAGGGTTGTTGATGAATGACTCGATGGAGAAGGAAAAGTAGTCTGAGCAGAGTGAGACTACAGCAGGGAGGGAGGGAGGGAGGGAGGGAGGGAGGAGAGGAGAGGAGAGGAGAGGAGAGGAGAGGGAGGAGGCGTGATGCACAGCAGTGTGAATGAAATTCACCATCATCCATCAGACAGCTTTGTAACATTTTCCACAGGCGCCACTGG
Source organism: Chaetodon trifasciatus (assembly GCA_037975065.1). Lineage (NCBI taxonomy): Eukaryota > Metazoa > Chordata > Actinopteri > Chaetodontiformes > Chaetodontidae > Chaetodon > Chaetodon trifasciatus. The sequence goes on along the minus strand of JBBMOE010000032.1, from coordinate 459,465 downwards.
TCGGCCCCAGGATCATATACCTCGAACCAGGACGAGCCCCCGGCGGCTCGGAGGGACACTATTTTCCCATTTGAAATGTTTGGGAAACATTTCAGCATGTTTTACACACACACACCTACAATTACCTCTGTGGTCCAAAGACAGGCATTATGCTTCACATCTTTTAAGCTACATCAAACGAAGAAACAGTGAAAACAAAAGCTAAGATAGATCCGTTTACTTTTTGAAAGTTACTAAAGTACTTCTATGTAAAATTCCTGTACATCGCTATAACGCTCAGTTTGTTATTTGTTGCTCATGTGATTCTTTGATGCAGAAATAAGGCAGAACATTAAAAAAAAAAGATACTTCTAAAGTGAAAGAGCCATTCAGAGGAACTTGGTTGAATAACTATGACAAATCAATGATTTTTATTGGGATTTTTATTGAGTGTTTGTGTTTGTCTTTTGGGGCTCTGGTTAATAATAAATGGGAAGTGTTTGTTGCTTAAAAAAAAAACAAAAAAAAAACAAAAGCTTTTCTTGCAGCACTATGAAAAAAAACTTTTTAATGTTTTAGTAAAACTAAATTAATCATGAAAATGTACAATCACCCCTAAAAGTTTTGACAAAGTCAAACTAGTGATAATGTTAATTATCACATTAATATTTATTACAATTTGATCTCTATGCACAGTTAAGTTTGCACATCATATTGCTAGACATACTGTAGATGTTGGTGTCCCCTGAAGTATTTGGCCTAAGATTGTTTTTGTTTTCTTTTTTACGCCTAAAAGGTGATCTTAAAAAGACCTTACGTGTCCCTGCTTTTTGCTCATTTTCCTTAATGTTTGTCAGTCGAAGCATTATATGATATTCAGTAGTTTACTTAAGCTTTGTAAGAGCCTTCTAATTGACATGATTTCATAAGTAGACCTCCCCAACAAGTGAGACATTTTTAAGCTTGACAACAAGTGATGAGAGAAATTGCTGAAAATGTCACTTGAATCAAGATTTCAGGAAGTGAGTTCAGCAAAGACGTAGATTCAGATTCTTTCCGTCTGGGCTTCACTATAAAAATTGACATTAAATGTCCCATTTGAATGTGGAAAAACTGCTTATTTACAGGGAGCAGGCCTGGCAGCGTGTGTTCATTGGCCTCTGAACATTGCAAATTAATTTGCAGACTCAGTCGTGCGTTTCGCCAGCGTTGTAGATGAAAAAAAGATTAAAAAAAAAAGTTTAAGAGAAGCTGGACTGAAACTCCTCCAACTGTTGGTTATAAGCTATATGAAAATTTTAACGCCAAACCTTTGGTGCTTTTTTGGAAATATTTACCTCATTTGCCAGTTGCCATGCTGAGGTCTGGGTTTGGTAAATAAGCAGTGTTGAGCTGTTTCAGAGGTTTGATCTATCCTCAGCAGTGGAAGTGGTTTTGGTGCATTTTGTCTGAGGCGGACCCTTGTACAGTACTGTAATATGTGTGCTTTGAAGCCATGTCAGCGCATTGTAACGTACTGTGTAATGCCTTTTTTTCTGTTTTTTGTTTTATTGGGAGGGAAGTTGCTAATTGTTTTTCTACATTAATATTTCTTTAACAGAGGTTAAATATGTCAGAAGATGAAACAGTCATTTTATAAAAAATCACTTGTCATCGTAAAACCACATCTTTTATGTATAAAAAGACTAAAAGCATGATTTTAACTTTTTTCTGAGAACTTAGATGTCGTACTCAATGAATTAATTGAATTTTAAAAATGAGTGATTTCAAAGATTTCTTTCTCCAAATAAAAAATCTTCTATGGCTCCAGGCCAGCTGCCCGTGGTTGGATTTAGATTTTTTTTTTTTTCATTAGCTTTAAAGTGTGTGTGCGTGTGAGTCAGATTTATTGAAGTTTAAGTTGTACCACATCCTAAAAACCTCTGAAAGGTTCTGGGGTATTGTCAGAAAAGTATAGTGTGTGAAAATATTTCTCACTGTTCCTTAATTATTAACTAGTTTATGTGAACTCAGACAGTTTAAACAGTAACAGTGTGTTCTATTTTAAAACCGCCGTTATGTTTTGTATGTAAAATATTAACAAAGTAGCTGTATGTGAGGTAACAAGCACAAAGTTAGCTCCTGGAAAGGTGCAAAGTACAAGTGTAAAGTAGCATAAAAAGTACTCAAGTACAGTTGAGTTGCACTAGAACATCGTCTTAACATCAGTGATGAAACACAGTCCAGTCGGGTGACCGGACTGTGTTTCATCACTGATGTTAAGACACCAAGTTTGTTCAAGCTCTGTGGAGGCATAGCAATCAGTTTATCAATTACTGATCACTTATTTTTCACTTGGGAAACAGAGCAAAAACTTCCTTCTTTAAAGTTATTAGCTTGTTTTGGACAAATAAAGTTTGAACAAAATCTTAAATCAAAAAAAGCTTTTCCAGAAATACATCTTTATTCTTATAAAAGCACAATATCGAAAACAAATATCTTTTTTTAGAGCTGAAATGATTGGCCAGTTAATCTATCAGTCAATCAACTGAAACTTGTCAATAATTTTGAAAGAAATTGTAAATTTTTCAGTTTTCTGACTAACGATGAATTGAGAAACTCATTGATGGATTGATAAGTAATGAAGATATTCATGAGTTGCAGACTTTGGCAATGTTTTGATTTGCTTGTGGGATTTTTTTTTTTTTTTTTTTACTGCATTTTAGCCTCAAAAGCTGCTGAATTCTTGATTTGTATAGTTGGAAGTGTGAAAAATCACTTTCCTGTATTCCTCAAGTTTGGAGTTTCGTGTTCCTGCAGAACTTACTGTAGTTTGTTTGTCTGCGTTCGTCACTCAACACAAAAGTCGCCCTTGGTTCTCTTATCTGCCATTTCTCAAAATCCCAACATCTTTATCAGGAAGACAATGTAAAAGCTGTCTTTTCTTGAAGCCCATAGATATTCTTTTTTTTTCTTTCTTTCTTTTTCTTTTTTGCCGTAGCTTGGGCCTCTGAAGGTCTGGCTGGTCGGGCTGAACTCTGGCCAGAAGGCATCTGTTACTCAACAACATCTGTTCCTGTTACTCTCTTTCTCCCAGCATGCCGAGGGACACGCAGGCTCTCCCAAGGGTGGCCTTTTGTGTGCCCCATTGTCAATTCCATCATTGTCTGCTGAAGTCTGTTCCCATAATGCCGCGGGGTTATAAACCCCTCCAGAGGCCAACTCTACCGGGCTGATGATTTACAGTTATTTGTGTCTAAATACAATCAACGTCTTTGTGGGGCAATTAAGCAAGAAAGCTGAGGGGAACTTAAAGAGCTAATTGTTAAAAAAATAATTTAGTACAATCTGAATGCAGACTGGCAGATTTGTTCAGATTCAGATAAGAAAATGTTGCTGCAGTGAGAAGGAAAAGCTGCAGATATTAGAGGAAAAAAAAGCCACTGGAGTTATTTTTGGTGGAAAACCAAAACCCAAAGAGTTAGATGTCCAGTAGGCGTTACTCTACACTGACCTGAATTTTAGAGCCATGAATTACCTGACTTGTTCTTCAGGGGGAGAAATAGGAGTGGTAAATCTAGCGTAGGGACATTGTTTTTTATGAATAGGCCCCCTCTCCCGTCTCCAGGGAGACACTTTCAACTTCTGGCAGTAGCCAACAGTGTCGGCATAGAAAAGCCCACCATGGGGTCGCCAGGGGAAGACAACAGATGTTACTGATTAACTTTGCTCACAGACCCCTAAAGAAGTGTTTTTCAGAGTGCTTGCAGATGGACAAAACAAAAGTTGGACGCATTTAAAATTTCACGTTTAGCAATATTTATTTGGAAAAATAGTCTTGGCTAATTCCTTCATTCAAAAATGGTAAAGGAGACAGTAACATAACAATTTGTACAGTACAATCCCTCTTAAATAACATTTTCTTAAAAAAAAAGTCCCATTGACCTGAAGTGCCTTTGCAAATATCATCATTAAAAAAAGCCAACTTAAATAATCATAACAAACATCACAAATATACAATACAAAATAAAAATAACACAAAATCATTAAATTAACTTAAATTAAATCATAATTTTAAATCATAACTTTTTTCTTGTTTTTTTTCCGTTCTTTATTTTACAAAAGGACAATCTGTATCAAAAAGCAACATTTTTTTTTTTTTAATTAAGACAAAGTTTTCATGTCCCAGGAAGAAAAAAAAAAGAACAATACTATGTCATAAATGGTTTGGAGGGCTTCGGGAAGAAAACGCACTTCAGTTAACACAGTGATCAAGCATACATACAGTCTTCACAGGTGTAGTGATGGGTGCACAGCCCACGTGAACAGCCTCATGAAGAACAGGCCACTATGGCCAAACATCCACCGTTTGATGCAGTTCCTGCGCTCAGCAACGGCGTGTGGGTTAGAGAAAAGGCCCGGGTGCAAATGTTGCAAAAACAAAAATCGTAGCATCTCACTTTACCGCCACGAGACAGTGTCCGTTTATAGGTTATTTCCCCCCCCCCTCCCCGATCAAAGGCAGAACAGAAAGCTAAATGGCAGTTTACTTTCAATCGTAAACTTTTTTTTACCCTGCCAGTTCTTATCCCACAGGCCGCCGTTGCCTGCGCTTAGTTTCCAGTAGAGAACCAGCTCACTCTGAATATCAGTTAAACGTCTCAGTATCAGCAGCAGTCTCAAGGCGGGACACCTCCCCCTAGGGTTAGAGCAGCATCTGAAGGAGTATAAAAACTCTCCTATAGAGCAAATGAGCAACGGGCAGCCCATTGGTGGCTCGTTACACCTGCAGACACACAAAAAGACAAAAAACATGAGTGTTTGTTGGTCAGTTGACTTCAAGACGGAAGTTTTGTCACAATGAAAGGTAAAACAAAGCAAAACAACAAAACTCACCTCAGTTGCTATTATACATTCGTCCTTTTCCTCTGACATCACAAACACAGATTTGTACTTGGTGTCCGCACATGCAGACATTTCTGGGGCTTTCTTTTCTGACGCATCGCTTTAGGAAAGAAAGAAAAACGTTGTTAGCGCCATCACTCTGACAGCTTCAGCGTTACATGTTGTTTGAGAAGCTTTTCAGTGACAAATATTTACCATTTTAAACGTTTGCTGCGTTTCTCCTCGAACTCAAACGAGTCCAGGGATTGGCACTTGTCCTCGCAGGCCGCCTCCAGCATGGCCTCTTTAGCCGCCTGCTCGTAGTTGACCTCGTGTACGAGGTTGTAGTCTGCAGGCGGATGGCGACTCTTGTAGCTGCTCCTCCCCGGTGAAGATCCCTCATCAGGGTCACCGCTGCATAAGTCCATCTTCTTGTTGATATTTTTGACCCCTGGTGTTGGCATCACACTGACCGCCAGGTCCCTGTCACTGCGGTGACAGTTGTTAGTCAGGTTATTTATTGTCTCTCCCTCGCCAACAGTTTCTATTTGACTGCTGCGCTGTTTTTTTGATCGGAAAAATCCAACAAGCACAGCGCATCCTGCCAACAGCAGCAGCACCAGGGCCACACCGGACCCGACGGCCATCCAGGGCACATCTGACCCGCGGATCGCAGCATGCTCTGGAAGCAAGAACTGGCAGTTTCGGCCACCATAGCCAGGAACACATGCACAGACGTAGCGGTTGTTTCTCTCGTGGCAGGTGGCACCGTTGTGGCAAGGGTTGTGTTCACAGCGGCTGATGGGTGAACTGCAGTTGCGGCCAGTGTATCCCGGTGGACAGGTGCAGGTGTAGCCGTTGGGACCTTCTTGGCATGTCCCACCATTTTGGCAAGGGTACGTTGAGCACTCATCCCCTGTGTGGTCACAGTTCATGCCAGTGAAACCATCTGGACACTGACACAGGTACGAGTTGACAAGATCCACACAGCGTGCACCTGAGAGCAGAGATGAGGACGTTGGTCAAAAAGTCAGAAAGTTGGAATGACACGCCTTATCTGATGTTCACCATTCAAGGCGCACTGAAAGCAATCTACACATCTCTAAGAGTCACAATAAATTCTCTGGGATCACACAGCCGGCCTCTCTTACCATTGGAGCAGGGGCTGGAGGTGCAGTGGTCAATCTTCTTCTCGCAGTTGAACCCTGCGTAGCCTGTGGGACACTGGCAGAAGTAGCCTCCGTCAGGGTTGTCGGCACAGCGGCCACCGTTGGAGCAGGGCCCATCAGCACATGTCATGGCACTCAGCTCACAGTTGTTGCCATAGAAACCATGAGGACAGGTGCAGGTATATGTGTTTTCCAAATCCTGTGGGGAAAAAATAGAACAGGCCTGACATCAAGCTCCGTCTCGCAACTGAAGCTGCTACAAACTGCACTTGTTTGAATCTCTATGCTGCATGCTGCTCAGTTGTTTTATAAGTTGTTTTATAATTACATCGTGAATTTCCCTTGGGGATGAATAAAGTATCTATCTATCTATCTATCTATCTATCTATCTATCTATCTATCTATCTATCTATCTATCTATACTATACTATACTATACTATACTTTTGGAAGCTTCTCTGGCTTAATGTAAAGTCAAGAGTCCACAAAAGCAGAAAAGGTGGAAGAGAAGGGATGAGACAAATGTGCCAGGTCACAATCAAACATCGCTGGCACTGAACTACAGCTCACAGGATGTCATTTGTCTCATTCCAAGATCATTTAAGAAGAGCAAATGAGTCTTACAGTGCAGCTTCCTCCGTTGCGACAGGGGTTTCCAGCACATTCGTTGACCTGGATCTCACAGCTGGCCCCAGTGAAGCCAGGCTTGCAGGAACAGGTGTAGCTGCCCTGACCAGTGTTGCTACAAGTGGCTCCATTCATGCAGGGCTTGTGGTGAGTGCAGTAGTTGAGATCTGGAAAGACACAGCAGCACATGTGGATTAGCCACAGCACAACACATGGCAGGACAACAGCAGCAGCGACAGAATGCCTTTTTGTCCTCTGACACACTCAACTCTTTCTCTTCTTCCAGTGGTGTTTTGTTTCCTATTCCTGGCCTCCTTTCTGCACTGTTCATTTCCAGACAACTGCTGCTGCTGCTGCTGCTGCTGCTGCTGCTGCTTTACCACAGTGTTCATGTCTTTCATGTTGGTATCTTGATGCCTTATTCTGTCCCTTTTAAAACTTTACTAAACTGTTTTCAGCGATCAAAGACCGGAGTGCAATGACATAAAGCAAAGCTCCTGTGCCGAACTTTGTAAAACTTGGCCTCAAGAATATTTTGTCTGCTTTCTGACCTCTATCTCTATCTTCCCAGTAAGCATTGCTCCAATCATTTACAGCTGAGGTAAACCCAGAAGAATGGCTTTGGTGATTTGCCTGTTTAAAAATGTTTTGGCATCTAGGTGATAATTGGACTTTTTAGAAGTCTCTATTACATAAAATTTATGTCAGTTAATACTCTTCCAGATGTAGTTAGGCCTGTTTCTCATTGAAATATATTCATCAGAGTGCTGCTAAATTAAGAGTTTTGTGCCACCTAAACTTTTACTTTTTAACCTCTCTTGGCCTGATTTTGAACCTTAACACCTTGACGTTCCTGTCCTTTCTGTCTTTCCTGATCACTCGTTGCCCCCCAGCTCTCACCACACAGTCTCTCCTCACCTTGGTTGCAGAAGAGTCCCCCCCAGCCCTCCTGACAGTTGCACTGCCAGGGCTGCTGGCAGGTCCCGTGGAGGCAGCCCGGGTAACGAATGCACTCGTCGCAGTAGCGGCCTTTGAATCCCACTCTGCACCTGTTGTTGTCCAATTAGGAGGCAACACCGGTCAGTCCACTCACATTACATCATGCGTCTCACTAATTAATTAATGCCCCAGTGAACTAGGGGAGAAAACTTACTTGCACTCTCCGGGTTTCTCACAGAAGCCATGCTCTTCGTCACAGCCCGGCAGGCAGATCGCTGTGCAGGAAGAGAAAGGAGAAAAACACACTTTTAGCCACACCGAGGCAGGAAAAACAAATACAGATTTGGTTAGGTTTTGCTCTTGAGGACATAAAACAAATCACCTGAAGTCCAACAGTCATTAATATGAAAGAAAGGAGGGGCACCTAAACCCTTTAGCTGTTATCTTAAACTCAATCTCCTTATCACCGTGGAAGAATTTTCTGCTTAACATAGTGCTGAGACAAAGGAGGGAGTGTGTGAATGCGTGTGTGCCACAGAGTGTACACACACACTCCCACACAGACCCCCTCAACGCACCCCATCACCCTCTTTTTTCTTCTTTGCTGCGGGTCAAAACTCTTTTATTCATTCTGTGCGCGCACACACACACACACACACACACACACACCCCTTAATGTCTCGGATTGGGGCAGATAAGAGTGGACAGCTGGCGAGTGTGTTGCCAGTGCGCGACAGCTGCTCCATTGTCTCCTCTCTGCCGGCAGCTGCCCACTTCAAACAATACCTCCCCCGCCTCGGCCAATCAGCGCCCGGCCCACTCCGAGAGTAACGAATCGGAAGGTAGCATGTAAATTTATGGCACGCGTGAGATTATTCCCAAAAACTTTCCTTAGAATAAATCAAGTGGTCGTGTGTGTGTGTGTGTATGTGTGTGTGTGTGTGCGTGTGTGTGTGTGTGAGGGAAAAGGAGGGGGCGCGTGTGCTGTTTACGCACAAGTTGCCTTCTAACGGCACTCAGGAGATCTGATTACAGACCCAGGACCATAGAAATTAACATTTTATACTTCTCTTTTTCTAAACTTAAAACCAGTAATACTCCAATACTGCAGTATCTTAAATCTGTTTATGTTAAGTTTAAAGCAACTTTATGGTGTTTCATCTCAAGTTATATAGTCTATAGTGAACATTTATTATCTCTTGAAATATATTTTAAGATTATTCCTTACAGTTTTCAGCATCTCTCTCTCTCTCTCTCTCTCTCACACACACACACACACACACACACACACACACACACACACACACACACACACACACACACACGTGTCCACATTCTCCTAATACTAGAAAGTTTTGTCACTCACGTTCAGTGCAGTACTGTCCCTTCCACCCGGCGTCGCACACAATCTCCCCGCGCTCTCCACAGGTAAAGTGGCCGAAGGCGTCGTCTCTCGGCCGGCAGAACACCGAGCAGCCGTCCCCATAGTAGTGCTCATCGCACACGAAGCGGTACGAGTACTTGAGCTCCGTCCTGCCGCCGGTGTGCAGGTCTTGAGACCAGTCCTCTCCCACTGTTAGATGCCTCTGCGTGGTCATGGTGCTAATAACGCGGTCTGGATTCTCTAAAGTGCACACGTGGAGATGGAAAATGAGGGGTTAAGGGATGGGGAAGTGCGTGAATGTGATAAAGACTGAAAAGGGAAGGGTGTTTATTTCCTACCTGTGGAGAGGTCGTCTTTGGAGTCGGTGTGTAATGCCTCAATGATCAGCGAGAAGGTCCCCTGGGAACACAAATGGCTTCATGAGACAGGTGGCCAGCGGAGATGCAGCGATAACATCAAGCAAAGGCCGGAGGCGTTTGTGCCATACACTCACTGTGTTCAATGCAAACTGCCTAAACTGATCCGGTGAAACTAAATACCTGTAAGCTTTGTGCGCTCTTAAGGGCCGTAAGTTGCGGCCAGAAGTCGTGCCGCAGTGCGTTTTTACGCACGGACCAAGAAAAAGGCGCGACATCGATGCCTTCACTTCTATTGAAGAAAAATGGACATGAATGGCTGCACTTACTGGCCACGTGAAGCCGAAGTTAATCCTGATGGGGTTGGTGAATGAACTCTCCGGGATGACATCGGGGACCTGGAACGAGTTGGAACCGAGCACAGGCGTCACAGCGCCGCCGTAGGTACACGGAGGCTCCGGGGAGGCGTTGGGCTGGTAGTGCTTCAGACAGATTCTGAAGAAGGTTTGACATTCGCACTGCTGCTGGAAAGACGAGGTCAAGCCTCCCTTACAGCAGTTTTTGTTGCCCTGTACTCCCTTCTTGTTTAAGAACTCCTGCAACTTCAGCTCAAAAACTCCCGAACACAACCCCTGCGGAAGAAAGGAACTTATCTTAACTACACGCACAGTAGCGCTTCTGTATGAGTGAGTGTTGTGATGGGTGAGGAGGGAAAAGGGGAGGGGAGGGGGGGTGTTGATGGTTCATTGTTTGGAAGAAATAGAGAATCAGTATCTTACCTGGCACAGCAACATGGACATGACGGAAAGAGTCAGCAGGATGGCGCGCCCCATATTAAATAAATACATAATAAATAATAAATAAATAGAGTAAAAAGTCTCGGGGCTCGGCTTGTCCTCAGGGTGCCTCCTCCTGTTCAATCCCTCTGAGGAAGATGCATTGAGCACGTTTCTGTTGCCTCACGGGGTTTTCTCATTAACTGCTGCCGCTGTCAGCCACGCCGCTCTCATTCATGTCCCAAGCAACAAAAAGGATAAATCCCAAACCTTCAAAATAAAAAAAAAAATAAAATAAAATAAAATAAAAAATCACCAAACGAGATGTGAACTTCTGCGAGTGCGCGGTGGTGAATACAAAACGAGAAGTCCTCCAGTTCCGTTATAAAGCGTTAATCCAATGCGTAAAGAGAGCGAGAGAGAGAGGAAAAAAAGATGGTTCCTTGTTTGTTTGTTGTTTTGTGAAGAAAGTGGCAAATTTTAGGAAGTAGCTTTTTGTCTGAAGGTCTTGGTCTAACCCAAGGACAGATTTGTCACTGGTCCAACATGCTTCCTTCTATCTCCTAATGTCTTTCCTCACTGTGAACTGTGCGTCTGTCTCCAGCCAAGGCCGCCTGCAGCCTGTTATATACGGCCTGACACATGCTATGGTAATAACATGCAAATGGGCCCTCCTCCTCCTCCTCCCTGACTTCACCTCCCAATCTGGCCCGGCTCTCCACAATGGGATCCCATGCAAGTACCCCAACAGTCTCCCTTTACCCCAGCAGCAGTGCTGCACAACAGCGTTAATATCTGAGCCCAAAATGGAGACGTATGAAAGTATTTCCACCAGATGGGAAGTGAAACTTTTAAAGAAGGCTGTGACTCCTACAGGCGGTGGAAAAGATGTCAGATAACCTGTTGAGGGAAAGTGATAAATTAAAGGTGATTCTACCTTTTAAGTTTTAATGAAACCTTCCAGAAATGCCAAATGAATTCACAGGTTTGGGAAAGGATCCTTAGAGGCGGTTACCAGAACATTTCAAGGATTAGGGGAAGTAAAACGGACTGTTTGTTTGCTTTTGCGGTTGTTTGGAGATCATACATCTTCTCTATAAATTAGAAGGTGCAAACGTTTCAGTCGTCTAATCTCTGTAGATTCAAGAAATTGCACTAAACCAAAATGTAAAGAGTTTTGAACCACCTACACACCGTTCTCCTCTGACAGGATGTTGATGACATGTGGTTTAATTCATCCCTCCAGTTTCTGCCTCACTGGACAAATTTATTTGTTGTTTGGCGTCTTTAAATGTTTTGGGAAAAGTGCCAAAAAAAAGGAAAAAAAATTGCGTGAAGTTATTCAAGAAGTTCTCAAAAGAAAAAAGAGAAAAATGTTTGTTGGTCAAACCCTGACTCAGTTAATTGTTTACACCCCTCCTCTTCCTTCCTTCCTTTCTTCCTCCCTCTCTCCTTCTCAACATACACACCCTCTAAATTTTGGTATTTCTGGCTGTGGGAAGAATTTGATGCTTTGAATCGAGCCTAAAGACTAAAGAAAACATTCCTTGGCAGAGCTGCGTGGTGAGGTAAACGACTTTGAGGGGCTGGACTCCTGCTTTTCCATTTTGCTCTCCCCTTCTTCTCTTCTTCTTCTTCTCTCTAAAAAACGCGCGTGTGCATGTATATAGATGTGTGTTCGTGTGTGTGCGTACGTGCAAGCGTGCGCGCGTGCACCACAGTCGCTCACGTGGCCAACATGAGGGGGAACTTTTGTTATTGTGTGTGTGGTGAAGGAATAAGTTTGCTCTCTCCCCCCTCAGCTGTATGGTAATTCGGCCAGCACCTGCTCTCCCCTCAATAACAGCGTGCGCGCGCCTCCCTTGCCTGAGCGCGCGCCTGCAAGTCCGTACATAATACTCTCTACTCTCGTTCCACACACACACACACACGCACACACACACACACACACACACACACACACACACACACACACACACACACTTCAAATCAAACGAACATAACCAGACAAATGTCACATACATTTGCTTTTTCTTCTTCTTTGAACAAATCCTGTGTAGCACGAGGAGAAAAAAAAACAGAGGCCATCATTAAAGTTTTATGGTGGCGTGTGCACGCGCGTGTGCACGCACCTCAGAATTAGGAGCAGGAGATGGGGGTTGTTTCTTAATTAGGTCGTTCATGAGAAGTGTGATTTTTCTGCTGTATAATGGGGCCCAATTGCAAGCTGCACGCGCGGGCTACCGTGCAGTGCACGTACATTGCGTCACTGTGTTCAGATATGCGCATCACGGCTCCTGTTTTCTGGCGTCTCTCCGGTGTCCGTTACCTGCTGCTGTCATCCGTCCTCCACACCGCGGCTGGGGGAGCGGTAAGCGGCCCCCAACACATGACATGCTTTCCCTTTCTCATCCAAATTACCTTCACTTCTGATGTCACATAACATGGTTGATGTGCCCGTAGTTACTTATTACCTCTAATCAATGGCAGCAACAACCAAACAAAGTCCACCTCCATTAATAAACCTGTCCATCTCTCCTTTCAAACCGGGCTATTTTTCAAACCAAACGTCGGCTGAACCGTGACCATCACAATTAACATCTGCTCGAGACAAGAGGGTCAATTATATTTTCACTCCGGGAAATAATCTTTAGTCTTTAAGGGAGGCGCTTTGAAATGTTTTACAGCTTCAATAAAGTCTGCGCAGAACAAATCTGAGCAGGAGCATCCTGCAATGTATCCATGTAGAGTTTGCATTAGTGATATCCCTTGAACTGTCAGGCTAAAATTAGAATAGATGTATGAAAAGTCTGTGAACTGGAATAAAAACTAGACACGATGGGAGAAACTAAAACTAATTTGAGATTAAAAAGCCTTACTAACTAAACGTCAGTTGTTTTCCAGTTGTTTGGTTTGACTCAACAGGCCCTGATTAGTAATCAAAGTGCTACTAATACCCTTTGCTGTCAGTTTCTGTGCACTTGACTACAGAAGAACCAAACGTTTGACTTTAAATGCATCTAAACAGTACCGCAAATAAACTGAACTCTAGCCAGAAAGGCACCACAGGGGTAATCAGCTGAAAGTAGTGAGAAATGAATCAAACTCAACCAGGAGCTGAAACTAAGATGAAAACTATGCCCAGTTTTGGCGCAGTTGTCCCTCTTACAGTATATTTTCTGTCCCTTTCTCTTCTGGCCAAGATGCTGCTGGCTGAGCTCTGACTGTTTAACTAAAGTGCTACTGTAGGGGGCTGCTGTAGTTTAACTCCTGCCCACCAGTAGCTGCGCCAAACAAAAAAGGGTGACTCGGGGTCTGACTATTCATCCATTCTCTGCGCTTTAATTTCCATTGATTGTGAATGCAGGAGGGAGGGAGGAAGGGGGTCTCCAGTGAAGGACCACGACACGCCTTCAGACGCGGACAGACCCTTACAAGCCATCTGCCACTAGCCACCCCCCCTCCACATCCAGAAAACGACGTTTATTTCCCTGCTTCCCTCCCTCCCTCTTTCCCTCCTCCGGCCTGAAGCGCACGTCTCTATGCGCCTCTGTCCACCGGGCTCCGTCTACACTCAACTTGAAGCATGTTAAAGGACCTGTAACGGTATGGGCCCTCCGGGGCCATATGGCGAGGGGGAAGCCAGGAGGGGTTTTTTCCTTCTTTGGTCCCAGAAGAGGAGACACCACATGGTCAATCGTGGGAACGTAAACACGGCGCGCATCACACGATATCGATCATATGAAGCGGTGATTGGGGAAAGGGGGTGGGGGGGTGGGGGGGGGCAGTGAGGGTGATGATCAATTGATTTCTTTCTTTCCACCCACTGATACCTCATCATTGCAGAAAATATTGACGCATCCTCACCCGGAGTGAACGCTTCCACCCCGGGTACAATGCACTGAGTCGAGCCCATGATGGTGCCAGTGATGGTGGTTCCATCCCCTGAATAATGCGGGGGGGAGCAAGTCACTAGACCATCACTGCCAGGGTGGGATAGAGCTGAACGGAGGAGGAGGGAAGGGAGGGTTGTCTTCGAGGCCAGTCGTGCTAAATGAAGGCTGGTACTGAAAGCCTCAAGGAAATGGCAGGTTTTGAATCAGCACTTTCTCAGGAGATGCTTTTACGCATGCCTCTCCCTGGTCCTTAATGATACATACGCACAAAACAACTGTAGTTTGAAAATCACTAACTAATGACCACATGGGAAATTACAATTATTTCATGCTACACACTAAGATTTTGTATGTGCTTTATTGTACTTACTTCAAAATACTACTTTTAAAACTAAACTTTATGTTTTTCTGATTTGCTTTTGACGTCATGTCTCGTCTTGTCCTTAAAGTTTTGTATCTTTTCGAGACTCCTGATGTAAGACTAGACCTGGGCCGTCTTTCTCTGTCTGGTTCGTCCGTTTTACCTGCTGAAACGCAGCGATCAACAGGCTCCATTGTGTTCAGATCAGATTACTGTGGCCAGCTGCTGGAAGAGGGGGCCACAGGCCAGATCCGCGGCTCCCCAGGGCTCTTCGGGGCTCCGCGAGGCTCCCCACGGCTTCCCACGGTTCCTTGGGGCTCCCGGTCCGGGCTGCTGTCTCATTTGCATACGTTGCTGTTACTGGAGACGTGCTGAGCTTAAGTTTATGGGAAGAGTGCCGCAGTAATTACGTGGGGGGCCCAGAGACGCGCCTGCAAGTGTGTGTGTGTGTGTGTGTGTGCGCGTTGTAAGTGTGTTGAGCAGGGAGGGAGTGGTGTGTGTGTGTGTGTGTGTGTGTGTGTGTGTGTGTGTGTGTGTGTGTGTGTGTGTGTGTGTGTGCAGAGACACTGGGGATCTAAGGGGGAGGTAAAGAGGGAGCTGTACGTGGCCGGTCGCGTGCCAATGTTTATGAAAACACATCTGTCGCGCGCCCGGGGTGACGCACCACAACATATGCGGGTCCCTATGAATAAAATCGATAATTCAACAACTGATACTGCGCGCGACACGTTTACCCACAACAAATACTTAAGTTAATGCCGATGAGAGATCGACCTGCCACAATGATGTCGAGCTAAAGGGTTAAACAAACATTAAAATACAGCTCAATAAATGTAGTGTTTCCTAAGTTCATTATAGGAAAAATATATTAATGAGGTAAAAACGCAAGTTTGAGTATTGACATTCTTCTTTGAATATTGTAGAGTTTATAGGGATACCTTACAGGAGATTAAAGAGGCAAATATAGTCATTGTGAGCTCAGTGAGTGTCACACACCTTCAGTTTGTGTAAAAATAAATCCTAAGTCCATCTAAATGCAGAAAACTTCCTTATGGTCCCTGAAAGCATGGATGTATCTGCTTATAAGCACTGTCTGTTTTGTTTTTATGTAAAGCACTTTTGTGTGAGATGGTGATATATACAAATAGAATCTGATCTGAATTAAAAGATCACTCTGTATTTTCTCACTCTGACACATTAAAGCGAGTAGAGAAACAAATGAAATGTAGATGTTTCTGGTTCTGCATGATACAATAAGCAACCAACATTCTGTCATGCTCTGTGTGTGAAAATGCTGAGGAGACCCTGTTGACCTTGATTTTGGATCAAGATGCAAGAGGAAAAGGTTTAAAAGAAAAGGTATTCCCAACCGCAGAGCGCAGGGGCTCGTTGACTAGTTTGAATGAGTGTGAAAATGATGTCAATCACTCACTGTGGCCTTCACAGATTGCAACCCCTTTGAACATCTGTGGGAAATTATGGAGCCTCAGGCTGTCCACCATCGTCATCTAAACACCTTTGTGTTTTTAGCCATACTAGTGACACAGTGACAGAGATGGCAATGTGTCAGCCATTCCACTACTGAACTGAAATATCTCGACAACTTGGACTGGATTGCCATGAAATTTGGTACATACATTCATTATTCCCAGAGGATGAATCAATCTGATTTTGGCAAGCCTCTAACTTTGCCTCTAGTGCCACCATGAGAATGATGTTTGTGTGTTATTTAGAGAAATGTTACTGGTATTCATGCCCCCCCACAGGATGAACTGTAATAACTATGAACCTGTAATAACTACAAACATACTATCATTAGATCTAAATTTTAATTTGTTTTCTTTATGACCAAGTACCTGCAGAACTTAACGCATTCCAATCAGGCTCAGCTGTGCTTTAGTGCTAATTAGCAAATGTTAGCATGCTAAAATAAGATGGTGAACAAGGTAAACATTATCTGCTAAAATACACTTGTTAGCATTGTCATTGTGCGCATGTTAGTATGTTGGTATTAGCATGTAGCTGAAATCATGGCTGTAGACTCTTCATCTTGTCTTCATGTCATTTATCACTTACAGTATCTGATGTGATTTACAGGAAAGTGGTTCTAGTGGCTGCAGGTTGAAAAATGATTAATTGACTGAGATAACAACCATTACATTATCATATGTGAAAATGAAATTAGAGGAGAGGGTGAGCCCACTGAGCTCTGTTTGTTTTATTGTACCACAACACAATTAAACCAAACCTAATAAAATCATATAACAGTAAAATCACTTCACTTCTACTGAGGGCTCAGCCATGACCAGCACCTAATTTCAGATGGGCAGCCCGTATCATAAACACTACATGTCCAAAAGTATGTGGACAGCCAAATATTATACCCATATGTGATTTTGAACATCTCATTGAACAGTAACCTGCTACTAACAGCTTATACTCTTCTGGGTTCAGGCCTGCGGCAGAAGAGCATCAGTGATGTCCAACACTGACGTTTGGTGATAAGGCCTGCTTCACAGTCAGCACAATAAATTTATTGATTTATTGTTTAAGCTATAAAATGTCAGAAAAACAAAGCATACACAATTTGAAGCCGGACAGAGAATGTTTTACATTTCTTGTCCATAATGACTTTAATAATTTCTTTATTATCAAAATAGTTGCTTCCATACCATGAAAAACAACCCCCGGTCAAGATACTTTTATCCATGTAATGTGCTTGATGTTGAAAAAACAGGACACAAGGCTGACTTTCGCCTTTTTTCCAACTAGAAGTGCAATTCTCCATTTGTCACCTTTAGCTCTACTCTAATTTTGTTCCATCGAGCTTTAATCACCAGTATGAATGATGAGAGAGTAAATGGAAGACGTCCACCTCCCCTCCCCTCTTTTTCTCTAACTCTCCCTATCTATCTCTACAACCATGAGCATCTGCCCAGAAATGAACAGATGTAGGCACCTGCATTGTGGGCCCACATATGCGCACATGTCCCCCTCCCCAAACCCCCTTTCAACCTTCCATGAGACCCAGAGCCGACCACAATGGGGAGAGATCAGGGATGCAGTAACCAAATACTGCCTATCCCCCCAGGACACTCGCTCTGTTAGAGGCATTGTCACCAGTTATATCAAGTGGCTGCACCTAACAATCTGCTGTATGACTGCTCATTTCAGACATAACATAATTCAGAGGGACAGAGGAGGGAGGGTGGAGGGGGGCTGGGTGATGTACCGAGGTGGCTGCTTGGATAATTTCTATGGCTCCAATATGAAGTGGTGAGTGTTTTAAACAAGTGGGCTCAGGTTTTCTTGCAGTTGGGGTTCGATTGAATTGAATCCAGTCTTGGGATAAGTGGCCGCTGGGCTCGTTTGGAGGGCCCGGGGGTGGCAGGTGCTAGCTGGGGTAGAGGATGAAAGAGAGGCTTGTCAGAGCAGGGTGGGTACAAGACCAGGTTACACATAAAAAGGCTTGTTTTTGTTCAAGAAAAGAGGTCCAACAGCCCAACGGTAGAGCAGTGGTGGATAATGGCGCCATAATAGCCCCCCGTCCCTATCTCTCAGCTGCCGCTGGACGACAGAGGATCCACACGCACCTGTTGTCGTCCCCCTATTGTGTCCGGCTAGCATTAGCGTGCTACACCTCAGGAATGCTCCCTGTCCAGAGGCCTGACTGCTCGTCCCAGGAGAGAGCTTAGCCACGGTGATGAGGGGAGGGTGTCAGGAGTGTGTGCGGAGGAGCTGGGGGGGCACGGGAGGCAGCAGGGAAGCTTTACAGGACAAGACAAGGAGAAGGAGGGGAGGTGGAGGTGGGAGGAAGGCAGGGAGGGAGGGTGGGTGCGTTCCTCCAAAGCCAGTGTCCTCTCTTCTCCTCTCCAGGGGCCTGTCCAGAGAGCCCTGTCCTAAATCACTGGCCCCAGGGGGAAGGCTCTCCATTGTGAAGAGATGGCCCCTGCAAGCTGGGCCGCCAGCTGCCACTGCTGCAGCGTCATGCCCCCCTACCCCCCCCGACACACACACTCACACACACCTCCTCCCAGTATCCCCTCCACCTTCAGCACCATGACAATGCTCCCTGCGGCCAGGGCCACAGGCCAGTGGAGAGCATTAAAAAGGACTTGGAGGAGACTCTTGAGAAAGGCCATGGCAGAGCAACACGTTTTTTGGTTGAACATTGATGATGACAAACTCTGAGCGGGGTTACAGAGCACGACATGTGACTCCCAGCCCCCTCAGAGCAAATGAAATAGAAAGCTTAATGATAGAAAGAGAGATCATTGCTTTTGTGTAATGGTGCAAAACTTACTGCAGTTTGTAATGGAGGAAGCTTGATTGTAGATCCACTATGGTCCTTTTTGGTTACTTCAAATGTGTACAATCCCAGCAGCAGAATTTCCTGTCAGCTCTTCCAAGTCAGAAGCCGATATTAATA
The DNA here is from genome assembly GCA_037975065.1 of Chaetodon trifasciatus. Taxonomy (NCBI): domain Eukaryota; kingdom Metazoa; phylum Chordata; class Actinopteri; order Chaetodontiformes; family Chaetodontidae; genus Chaetodon; species Chaetodon trifasciatus. The sequence goes on along the minus strand of JBBMOE010000032.1, from coordinate 440,687 downwards.
ATTTTTCTTTCACTTTGACAGGAGCTGTCAGCACTTTACAATGTTTTGCATCCTATAAAATCAAACACAGACTTCAGCCTTTAGACTCCAACCATAAAAGTAGCAAAGTTCATCTCTGTCCTAAAGACACTGATAGTGGTCTTATCAAGTCAGATTCATTTCATTTATCTCTTTAACATAACACTCCTATCAGTTCAGGTGCACACTCTGCTGTGCATTGCAAATGACCACAAGAAAACACAAATGTAATCTATCAAATGTGTGACAAATTAAAAGGAAAACCAACATGAGGTGTCTTAAGACGGTGTTAGGCCTTCGGACGAATCTCCAGAACAGCTTCAGTGCTTCTTGGCAGAGATTCTCCTAGTCTGTGGTGGAGACATGAACACCATTCTTCCTAAAGTTAGTCCCTTATTTGGTGTTTTATGGCTAAGGGTTGGGGTTAGAGGGCGCAGTCTAGCATGTCAGTCCAAAAATCTCCTATAAGTGATTAGTTAGGTTGAGATCTGGGTCTGTTCAGCTTTTTTGTCACAGAGCATGATAGCAGTTTCACTAATTCATTGTAGCAAAGGATCCAAACAAGATGCGACTCCCTCTACCCTTTTGTCATGTCTGCGTTATGTTGGAGTCACCATAATTACCAGTTTCAGACTTGTTCACACCAACATCTGAGTTGTAGTTTTGACAGAGACACTCAGATTTGATATATCCAAATTAATAAATGCAAGCAAATATGGACGCCTGACATCAGCCACAGTCCACAATTCAAGGTAATTACGGCCAAATGTGATGGTTGTAATGCTACATTGACCTTACAAAGTATTTCTAACCCTCACACAACCAACTCTGCACCCATATATAGTTGTATAGTCTTAATCTTTCCCAATCGTTAATGAAAAACTCGCCCCAGTGAGAGGAAACATCTCAGAAACAGTGACAGAAGATGGAGCTGGACCAATGAGTCTATCATTTCATTTGTGGGTTTTCATGTTTTTGGTTGCAGCTTTCATGTTTCATTGAAGCTAAAATCTTTCATTTGCACCTGATGAGACGTGCCGCCTCACCAGACGTAACTGTTGCAGATTCACTAAATAGACACATTCACTCAGACGTTTTTGTGCTGGTTTTTTGATTTGATCCCCCACTGCCACCGCCTTCACCGCCGCAGCTCTGTAGGAGGATTTTCCCATCCATTGCTAAGGGAGGTGTGCTCCATTGTGCAGCTTCTAATGATGATTGTAATGATGGCTTGTCCATCTTTGATAAGAAACAGCACGCCCCTCATTAAAGGGCTCGGGGCCCCGGTTCTCATGGCTGCCGGTCCTTCCCTGGAGTCGGACAGCAGGCGAGGGGAGGCGAGACGACACCCGTGGCACACGCCTGTTGACCGAGCCACAAAGCAAAAGCGTGTGACACTCGCCCCACCCCCGCCGGTCCTATTGTCCTCCCCGTGGGTCCCACAGACAAGACCAATCCTGTTACCCTACCACCCCTCATCCCCCTCGCCTACCCCTCCTTGCAACCACAAAAACCACAACACACACTTGTATTGCTGCTCAAGACACACACGCACACACACACACACTCCCCTTCTTCTTTTCCCTCTCCTTCACAATCAATTTTACCAATCAGCTGATTTCTCTCTTTCTCACACATCCACCAGGGGTTGCCCTCATCCCCTTCTCCTCCCACCCTCGCCCCACCTCCTCCATCACCTCCCCCTGTACCATCAGCTGCTATGTAAGGTGGAAATCCATCATTGTGCGTAAAGAAGGTGCTCGTGCATGCTGCACAGCCATTACCATACACACACACACACTTAGTGGGGTGTGTTTGGGGGTGGGGGGGATGATCGGTCCAGGAGGTTGGGGGGGGGCTCTAATTCACTGATTCACATGCAGACAGTATTTCTTGGTGGTGTTGGAGGAGGGTGTGGCAGGTGGGTGGGGTCTGGGTTTTCAGGATGCTGGATGGTGGTGGTGATGGTCATGGGATGGGGGAGAGTGGAGGAGGAGGGGGGAGGCACAGGGTGATGGGGAGGGAGGAGGAAGGGGGGGGTTGCCGCGGCTGCCGGGGTCAGGCCTGTGTGTCCTGGGAAAGTTGGGTTCTCCATTTAAATCTGCACATGTTGCGGCCTTCTGGTGGCTGCGTGAATGCACATGGTGACAGATGGCCCCGGCCCATAACTATAGAGTCCGAGCACCCCGGTCCCCTGAGGGAGAGAGAGCGAGAGAGAGAGAGAGAGAGAGAGAGAGAGAGAGAGAGAGAGTGCAGGAGAAGTAGAGAATGTAGCGCTCAGCTGATCCCATCAAAAAGAGAGATGAGAGAAGGAGGAAAGACAGAGGAGGAGGGTTGATGGTGTGTGTTTGTATCTATCTATGTGTGTGTGTGTGTTATAAGGGGGGAGGGATGGGTCCTTAATCCCAAACTCTAAATTGAGTTAATGTATTTGCCTGGTCTGCAAACTCCAATAGGAGGCCCAGGGTCCCCAAAGATTCTGATTAGGTGTCTAGTTTATCAGATGTTGGAGGAGGAGGAGGGAGACTGTTTGTACATGAGTAGAATAGCAGCTTTGTATGTTACGTGTGTGTGTGTGTGTGTGTGTGTGTGTGTGTGTGTGAGTGTGTATGTCTGTGTGTGTTGTCAGGGTTTATGGGTTTCTGGGTTTTGTGCCAGCTTCTGGAGCAGGGCTGCCCGATGTCTCCATTCACAGAGCTGGAAGATCTCTGTTGTTTCTCACTGACTCTTCATTAATCCTGTTAAGCAGCGATGTCAGTGCCTGGTTAAAGATTATTTTTAGCATATTTACACCATCAAGGGGCTGAGAGACAGTTTGCTCTTGTATGTCTGTCTCTATGAGGACCAACTTTAGGCTTTTTGTTAATAATTAATGGCACTCTCAAACGTTGGCAGTTCTTGCTGGGTTTGTATTGCTTGCCCCCTGCAGCTCACAGGTTTTTGGGAATTGAGGGCATTTTTTCACTTCAAGTCGTCACTTCTTTAGAGGTGTACTGAGTGTTAGTGGTTAGAACAAGTCTGAGGTCAAGGTTCAGGTTAGGAGTGCATTAGTAAGTGGAAGCATAAAAGTCTATAGGGCCAGATCATAAAGTGACATATCCCCCCTTACCTCTGGTGGTGTACAGCCATGGAGATAAGTTTGTTTTTGTGAAGAGATCAGATCTTCCAATGGGACTCCTGGTACCTGAAAGCAAAGAGAATTGTCTTATTGGTGCTCACAGCACTGAAAAAGACAGATGACCGAAACCACCTGCAAAGCAAAAACTGGTGCCACATCATCACTGCTGTCATGCCCCTGCTGTCAGCAGTATGACTGCTACATCTAATGATGCTGCTGCGGCTCCTGCTGTGGCCATCACTACTACAAGATGTAATTCAGGATTTTTTAAACCAATTTATTTATTCGGATTTTTCATATGCACAGTGTCACACACACAAAACACAATCAAGTGAAAAATAAATGAGGCTTAAGGAAAGGAGCAATAAGATTAAGTGGAAGAAAGGAAAATGTGGTTCAGTTTAGAGGCAGTCTTCAGTTTAAGATTTTTCCTCAATTTTAGAAAAATGTAGTGAAAACTGAGGAAAACAGACTGATTTCTGTGGAATATTAAATGCAGACACAACCAATCTGAACTGGCGTGCGCGTGTATGCGTGTGTGTGTGTGTGTGTGTGAAAAGGTGTCCTGTTCTTTGCTAGTGCGTATGGTTTCACTCCCACTCACTGGTGTTTTTGGTGCTGTTCAATGCACGGCAACGCATTCTGCCTCCCACACACACACACACAAACACACACAGTACACACAGACTGCTGCACTCTCACCATGGTGTCGCCCTGCAGCCTCCAGCAGAAGTGATGAAGACGCTCACTGGGTTTTGGGATTTTGCTCATCAGAATAAAACAAGGCTAAGTTAATACATCAGGCTGCTATGAGCACTTTATAATTTTGAATCAATCATAATGATCAAGGATTACAGCTAAAGAAAAACTGTGAGCTTCTTGAAACCTGCAATAAATTTGTATTTTCTATTTTTGGTAAATTAAATTCTGTCTCTTGAGATTATAGCATTTTATCATATGATTATAAATCATACTGAATTATAATTCAATATCAATGTTTTCATGCCACTGGATAGATATGGTGGATGCCTCAAAGAGCTGCCAACAGTCCACTAACCACTCAAATCATCAGGAAGTCCTGTTTCAGACATTTTTTAGTTTCCTGAGATGCTAAAGAAAGCTGTTTCCGAGGTTTGTCCACCTTAAAAACGAAGGTTTTAAGAGCGTAAAAAAGATTTGAATACTAATGAAGCTGATTCAGTCTCAAAAACTCCATATTAGTTGAACCATGAAACCATGAATTCCCGCATATGTCAGAGACAATGTAATAGCTGGATTAGGAAACTGTGTATTTTGTTTATGTTCCTCATTCATTTCCTGTTTGATGAGGGTCATAAAAACAACACGCTCATACCAGTAATGATGTTTTTCTGCTTTCTTGAGGTTTTTTTTTTCCAGTGTTTTCTCTCCTCTTTTGATGTTTTAATCTGTTTTCAGCTCCAGTCTCTCTCTCTCTCTCTCTCTCTCTCTCTCTCTCTCTCTCTCTCTCTCTCTCATGTTGCTGGTGACAGTGATAAGAAAAGATGAATCATGCTGCATCCAGTCCTTCAGTCCCCACAGTTAACCTGATTCCACCACTTGGGGGCGTCAGTGCGCCACATCGTAGATGTCACACATGTACATACAGTATTTTCCTTTTAACAGCCTGGTGGAAGTCAAATATGGGGTTGTTTGACTGAATGGATGTTATAGGATAGAAGCAGTAAGTCAGACCGATAAAGAAAAAAGAAAATCAAGTCTATCATTTGTGTGTGATTGTCATGTATTCGCTCGTTTATCATTATTCAAATTTATTCCGCACAGGGGGCAGATTGTGTCTCACGAAGCTCCATCTGGGAAGATTTTTAGAGTTGAATATAATCTGTTTTAAAAACACTGTTGGCAGACAGCTGTACTGTGTGTAATCCCTCTTCGTGAGTTTTTGTAATACTTAAAAAAAATAAGGTAAAATTACCCCATTTATTGTGCTGCCACTGTCGCACAAAGGTACTCCACAAAGTGTATAACCCCCCTATGTCGACTTTTATTTCTATCTTTTAATTGGCTAAAGAAGGTGGTATACTGTATATTTGCTCCATGGGATAAAGGTTTCCAGAAGGCTTAGTTCATTTCACTTGGAAAGCTCTGGAGCTTCATATGGTGCTCTGCTCAGTAAGCCTCTTAGGAATCACGACCACAGCAGATGCAGGGAGAATGCCAATCAGGAGCTCCTGCTGAGCGGAGAAACGCGACGGCTGTGCCACTGCGCGCTTCAAATCTCTGCCACGGTTCACATGAAGCACATCTAAGTGTCGTCTGGCGCTTTATGTTTGCAGTTTACAAACGTCAACAGCAGAAGAAACACGTGAGGTGTCAAGAGGATGGAGCGCGCATGGAGTCTTCAACGACTCTGAACCGTCAGACAGTGACATCCCTGTCCGAAGGCAGAGCCATGCTTCCTCAGGATGTCGGGAAGCAGAAGCCACGCCGTGTGTCGGAACCGATGTGCGGTGGAGACGTTTCCCCGATTCCTCCTAGGCGCTTAAGGAACAGGGACTTCCCTCTGAGCGTGAAACGCCGGCGGTCCGGCTCCGCACCTGAGCGCAAGGTGAACTGCGTCCTAGTAGGCGACGGAGAGGTGGGCAAGACCAGCCTCATCGTCAGCTACACCACCAACGGTTACCCGACAGAATATGTTCCAACAGCGTTTGACAACTTTACCGGTAATCTTTGACATCGATGTAGCTGAATTAAAGCGTTACGCACAGGTGCTAGGCACACCTGAAAGTTAAGGTTTAAGGCTTTTATCGAACTTGTTTTCCTTAAGTTGTTTACATTCCGTGTTTCCCTTTTTAAAGCCTGTAGATGGTGTTCATGTCGGCTTTCTTAGCTCACATAGAGAGTGATGAATCAGATGTTACTCATACTGTAAGTGCTTTCTTCATCTTCTCAGTGATGGTTGTTGTTGACGGAAAACCAGTGAGGCTGCAGCTCTGTGACATGGCTGGACAGGTGAGCTACACCTCTCTCTTTCCCAATTTTAATGTCATAAATACATAAAGAACAATCAGCACACCTTACCAAGTGGCACCTGTAGAGCAGGTGGATGCATCATAGGTTCCCCATTTCATTCGCATTTCTTTCCTGTCCTGCTTTTTCATCATAGAAATGGGGGCTGGTTGATGGATCAATCAATGTAAGTGATCGAGGATCAATAACTTATTGTTAGTAATTAGTGGTACTCTCAAACGTTTGCAGTTCGTGCTTTGTTTGTGTTGGTTGCCCCCTGCAGCCCGCTTTTAGTCCTGGACTGAAATCCTTTAAGACCCTTTTAGTTTAAGTTGCCCCCCGTAGTCCTGTAACTCCACAGTTTACAGCGCCCCCTGCTGGACAAAGCAACTCACCCGCCCCCTCTATCATCCTGTGCTCCGTCGTCCACTTTCAATAGAATATTACAAATTTCTCATCCATCATCCAAACTTTCCTAGTAGGAGCCTCTTTAGATGTATATCTGGATAATCACAGACCTCACTGTCAGCAGTTTATATAGGGAATGTTTCTTCAGAGGAAAGTATGTTGTGGATTTACCAAAGAAATAATGGTGAGAAATCTCAGAAACTGAGACAAGAGCAAATTAAACCAAAACCATCTGCATGACCAGATAACACTAGAGATTAGCAAGAACTGTGGATGAATCAAATTGCTGAAAATGTTTTAAAGACAGGAAACAAAAATAAACAGTCTGAAGGCAGCCAAATTCTGCCTAAACTCAGTTTTAACAAGTGAATAAATTCATTTTTTTCCCTAGCCTGCATCATAGTAAGACCAGGTCTGCATCAAAAATGTCTGTGGTCATTCTAATCAAACCTGGACTACAATATAATACAGCCTACAAAAAATAGTTCAGCTTACCAGGTACATTAAAAAACAATAAAACTACATAGACCATTTGTTAAAACAGACAAAATGACACATTAAGTGTTAAGAACTGTAACTCAAGAATTCACACACTAATTATGACAAGATGTCACACAAATGTCTCATTGGATAAAATGAAGTGATGACATTTCATATCCAAAAGGTCAAAGGTCAGCTTCTCTCTGATGTCATAATGTTCTGTAGAAACACTTTTTTGGTCATTTGTCAGCACCATAATCAGGAACAGAAGGGCAGATTGTGACCATATTTCACTTTTGGTCAGATACTGAATGGGTGACACTAATCTTGGGTGTCTACCTTCAAACTGTAGATCTTAGTTCTTCTGTGCTGCTGGATTGGAGATGTGTGAAGCATCCATGTTTTATAGTTTGTAGCTTCTTATTATCTTCTTATTTGAAGGTTTAATCTGGTGTATCTGTTTCTGACTCATGAAGGATGAGCTGGAGCGCCTCCGGCCGCTGTGCTACAAGAACGCAGATGTCTTCCTCCTCTGCTACAGCGTGGTCCGCCCCTGCTCTTTCCGCAACCTGACTAACAGGTGGGTCCCTGAGATCCGTCAGCACTGTCCTGGTGCGCCTCTGGTCCTTGTTGGCACCCAGCTGGACCTGAGGGAGGACGTCCAGGTGCTGATTCACCTGGCACAGAACCAGGAGCAGCCAGTGGGCACAGAGGAGGGCCAGCAGCTCGCTCAGGAGCTCGGGGCAGTGAGCTTTGCAGAGTGCTCGGCGCTGACCCAGAAGAACCTGAAGGACGCTTTTGATTCAGCCATCTTGGCTAGCATTCAGCCGACAGGCACTTGTAGCGTCCAGCAGCAGAGGCTGACTCTGAGCAAGAAGACGCCTGATAAGATCAAGAGCCTCTCGGAGACCTGGTGGAGGAAGATCACCTGTCTGATGGGAGAGCAGAGCTGTGAATTCAAGTGAACAGCTGCATAAGAGCAAACCCGGGTCAGATCATGTGTGCAAAGGTGCCAGATGGGTGGGGATTATCACCACACAGGACAACATAACGAGGTCCAGAGCAAGGTCAGAAATGCAGGTTTGTGGCTTACAAGCTTCCTGTTCAAACCCCCAGACTGTCAGGGAAAGTGTGAGTGGGAAATGTTTCACACAGCCATCAGGTTACTTGTAACTAGGAGTAGTTTTAAAGCATCTTCTGTGGCTCCGCAACAAACCTTTTAAAGGCTGACCGCTGCTCACTTGCAGCTTGACTTTAAATTGATAGCAGAAAGTCTTGTTTACAAAGTGGGAGAGTAGAGTTTGAAAGCAGTGGGTGTTCAATGAGAGGTGCCATCAAGATGCATTTTGGGAAGTGTAGTATCCAAAAATTTGTGAGCCTCACTCATAGACGGGGCTAAAAGGAAACCACGAAGCCTCTGCTGCTTCAGTATTTTCTATTTTCTTTTTTATCTGTATCTCACAAGTCTGCAAACTTAACAGAAGTACAGTGTGCTATTGCTGGAATAAACGTTTAACATGCAGCGGTGCCACACTCTGTCATCAGCCAGTCCTGCAAGCTTTGCACTGCTGATCACCTGCTAGACGAATTCTTCACCCTTTCCACTTTTTAACCTCTGTGTAAATGCTAGAGTTTGAGGTATGGCAATAGGCCGTTTTTAGGCGAGTCTATTTTGTTAAGGATTTTAGGTTAGAAAACCACAGGAAACCTAATACACATTTCGCTGTTTCATATCCGGATGTGGGTAACCTCACCCATCTAAGGCTCCCAGGGTGTTAAAACAAACCCCACACAAGTTTGGTTTGATGTAGTCTGACTGTCCAACATGGCTGATGGAGATCTAAACTTGTTTTTGACTTAGTTTGTTATTTATTTATTTATATATGGTTATGTTCACTGCATCACTGGTCGTGGAATATGTTTGGAAGCCTTGATTAAAGTTTATAACAACTGTTTAGAAGATTATTTCACTTAGCAAACAGGGCATTTCAAGGGTGAAAATCAAATATCAGTGAGATATTTGCTCACAAAACAGCAACACGTCACTGGGTGTGATGTGCCATCTGTTTGTAAGCAGAATTACATGCAAGCACCTCTTCACACTTCTTCCCACAGCTTCTGCTTCTTGCTCCTTCACCTGACCACAACAGGACATGTCGGCAGGTTAATAGGGATCAAGTGCCATTGATTGTCTCATCAGCGCTCTGTTTCCTCGTGATCAACTACTGACTGGCCCAGCCAGACTTCTGTGCATAAAATGCTTCCTTGCCTCAGATACAATATTGGGGTCAGGCAGTCTGAGGCAGAATGTTCTCCTGTAAAATCGGTGCTCAGCTTTCCTCTTTGATTCAGAGTCAGCTTGGTGAGGGCTCACTCTGGTGTCAGCCTCCTCTAATAAGAGCAGACAGGACCACCTGGACTGGATTAGACCAGCATATGGAGCCTGAGTGTCTCCCCACAGAGGCCTTACACCTTGAGAAGGCAGGAGAGGCAGATTCCTCCACCTTCAAGGGTTTATCTCGTTCTCACATGCAACAAGTAAGGAAAATTTACTTCTAGTACTCATGAGCTGAGGTTACACATACAAATTCAGGAGACCCCACATTGACTTACATTTAATCCCTGGAGACCACATGCCCAACCCCTACTCTAAAATTCACCTTAAACCAAGTTTTTCACCTTTAATTCCCCACAAGTAACACACGGTTATGTTAAAAGTGAATTACAAAAAATAGTGACATCCATGAACTTCACCAACTTAGACCATACAATTGGATTTATTACTCTAATGATCATAAATGTGTAATTGATGCACATGTACCGTATATTATTGGACATCTCATAAAAAGTAGTGTAATGCAAAATATCTAAAAAATATGGTTTGGCCTTGAACAGACAGTGTATAATGTGCGCAAAGTATTATAATGACAAGAAATAGCCATCAAAGCCACTGTGAAGAAAATGAATCTTATGTTGCAAAGCAAAAACAAGTCACTCATTCACCAGAAGTGAACTAATATGAAGTCACGGCACAAGGGGTTACAACTTGTCAGCTGATTAATTAGACCACCACGATAAACAGATTGAGTAGAATGAATAAAATTAGTTTCCGTGTAGAGTTGGAAGTCATTTTCAGCAGCGCCCTGTCCAGGGGCATTACAGGAGAAGACAGGCTCAATTTAACAGGTGGCCTCACTTAACCCGGCCTAAATTCCCTCACAGAGACGCAAACAGCTTGAGAGATTTTAGAGACAGGTGTGGTTACCTCTCTCGCATCTGGCCGCTGATCACCTCAGGACGTCCTGAAGGAGTGTCCATATTTCATACAGTGGATCATTCTGACTGAACAAACTGGAAGAGGCCTGTCACCTGCATACATGCTGAACACCTGTTTGCACTAATTCATGTTGTAGTTCCTTTCAGTTTCAACCTACCAAACACCCAGTTATTCAGGTGTCTGCAAACCAGGCACGTTCTCCACTCTCAGTTTACACCTGTTACACAAGGTTTAATATCTGTTATCGATGACAAGCTGGCAGATGTTTTGACAAAATTTAAATTTCCCGGGAGCAGGGTATAAACCTTTCACTGTCAGAGGATTTTTGGATCAAACCTTTAAGCTAGCTGATTAAACATCCCTTTGTGCCCTGTCTTACTGTATGTTACAGTTTGAGGTCACATACAGGGCCCATATATCGAAAGCCAAACTATCTTGTATCAGAACAAATCCTAGCCTGGAAAAACACTGGAGGGATATTTTCCAGCGCTTATCTCCAATCCTCAATTTAATCTAGAAGTGAAACCTCAGGTTGCTCTTTTTGGTACCGCTGGAGAGGATGATGTGTGCCTGAATGTGTTTAAATGGCACATGCTGTCTGTTGGCCAGGTGTGCTAAGGTGGAGGGATGCTGTCCTGCCCACCCATGCTCAGTGGCTGAAAAGACCCAATATGTCCATTGTAACTTATTCTCTCTCTCTCTCCATCCTTTGTTTGCCTTTCTTTTCTTGTTTTTTGGCTGTGGGCCAGACTTCCAGGGTTGGTTGAACGGGATGAGGTTAAGGTTTATATTTGTGTGCATATATGTTAAAAATACTCAAGAAAAATTATTCTTTAGACAAAAAAATAAAGTTATGACCGGCCTGTATTTGTTGGAGATATATTTTTATAGTGCATCTATTTCCTCAGACATGGTGACACCACAGAAAACAGGGTTACCTTCACCTGTATGGGGCACTTACAGGAAGTTAACAAGGGGTGCACTTAAAAAGGAATTTGAACATGGATGTTCGCCATCCAGAGGCATGCAACACCCAACTGAAGGTTGGCAACATCATTGCTGCTTCTGAAATATTGCACAACTAAGCAAGACATGGCACTGATATAGACAGTGTGATCAGACAAGCTGAGTAGAGTAACTTCCCACAGATGAGTCACGTTTCCTACCACTGCATTTAAACATGTTCACATTTATTGTTGAAGCTGTGTGAGTGACCCACCAGTGTTTCCAGTCTCATATGCAAATGTCTTATTGGTAAGGAGATCTGCCTTCAGGTTTAGTCGGCTGATGAAGTTTAGGAGTGTTTCTGAGCCTGCTTTTCTGTTAATTTCAATTCTGGTCTCGTCGAGGCAAACTAGTAAATCAGCTTGATCTCATGAAGGAATTGCTTGTTGTTTTAGGGTGTGCATTACCAGTTTATTACATTAAGTTTTGTTGATGGACGAAAAATGGGAAAGTAACAAGTCAAAGCAAACAAACTGATTCATGTTGAATTTGATTTTATTTCTGATCAATACAAACTTTAGTCTGAATGAGTAGAACAAAAAGAGTTTGTTTAAAGCTGAAATCCAAAACTTTCTGCACACTGTCGCCCTCTGCAGCAGTGAGAGGGAACTCAAATACACACAGAGTTGCTGTGGAACTGAATTGCTGCCGATCAGTCGCTGCAATACTTGAAAAATGTTCACAGCGAGCAAAGTGTGCCAGAGCTTGGCTCATGTGGGAGTTCAGTGTATTCAAATATATACTGTACATGCTGTGAAGTATTGTGCTGCCAGTTCAACACTGTTTTGAACAAATTTTATTGGCCTTCTCTGTCAGGACAGGTGTGATGTGACACTATTTCTTAAAAGCAGTTTACCACATGAATATCTAAAATAGCACGTTACAATCCCTAACATGTGTAATGTACCTGCACAGGTAAAAATAAGGCTTGCATTCTACTCCAATCTTCTGCTGCACGCTGCAGTGACGCTGTTCGTGGCTGAGACGTTTGTATAATTGGGATCAGACTCCAACTGATGGGGACAGACAACAAGATGAGAGTCAGAGGCTTCAAATGGAATCTGGATATGATTAGATTTGACATTAAAATGTACTCAGACCTGTTTAAAGGTACAAAAGACCTCTGCAGTAAATGTGGCTGGATAATGTGTGAAGGGACTGAATTCACATCAGTGTTTTCGATTAAAGGTACAATGTGTAAGAACTGGTCACTCCAAACAAAGAGTGGGCAGCAAATCACCAGAGTAACTAACTGCTGCTCACTGCACTCTTTGCTAACGCTGTCTTTGGCTGTTAGCCATGAAGCTAGTGGCCCTTTTAGCTGACTGAGCCTGCCTGGAC
>JBBMOE010000032.1:327073-408052 GCA_037975065.1 Chaetodon trifasciatus | reverse complement strand
ACACGACCTGAATACTGTGAGTCTGTTCTCAGATCCACAGGTTCAGCTCCATTGAGTTTAGTAAACCAGAATTTGTTTTCAACTTCGGTATGAAGTCTGTTTATGCTGGATGGGTATGTGTATGTGCAGCGTATTTCCACTGTCGATCCTTTTAAGGCACAGATCTCAGTAGAGTCATAAGTCACTCCCCAGCCACTCTGACCCTGTACCACTGTAACACAGAGCACATCAGAAACTACAGTCACACTCATAACAACATCAGCAGACAGACTTTCATTTGTAGTGGAGGGGCTTCAGTGTGTGATTCCAGAAACTACTTTGGCTCTCGTGCCATCTGACTTTAAGTCAGTGTGAGACAAAGATAATCTCATTGTGCCAAGATGTTTATGGGGAGGGGGCCATGGACAAACATTAAAATACTGCTGTGTCTGTAGTCTTAACTAGAACTGAGCTGAAATCTTATTCTGTATCACATGTTTGTGTTGTAAAAATAAATCCATTCTGTAAATCAAGTTTTAATGTTGTTTCTGGTTCAGGCCAAAGTGAACAGAAGTATGAAGACATCTGCAAATCATTCATTTTTACAGGAAGTCAAAGGTGTGCACATGATCTCTGCAGTTAATGTCAAGGAGCGCTGAGGCCGGACATCATAGAGAGGCTGCAGTGGAGGAACCGCCGTGTATTGAAACTGTGTGCTTCTACACAGTGCTTACTGAACAGGTAGATAGGCTGATAGGCTTTTTTACTTAAAGTAAAAGCTGTAGCAAATAATAATGTTTTCGACCCTGATTTAAATGAGCTGATGGTTGGTGCAGACCTCAGGTGTGCAGGGAGAATGTTCCACAGGTGAGGAGCATCATAACTGAAAGCTGCTTCACTTTGGTTCTCATTCTGGGAACACACAATAGACCTGTCCCTGATGACCTGAGAGGTCTGGATACTTCATATGGAGTTAATAAATCTAGAATATATTTTGGTCCTAGACCATTTAATGCTTTGTAGACCAACAGTAAGATTTTGAAGTCTATTCTTTGACTCACAGGAAGCCAATGTAGTGATCTGAGGACTGGTGTGATATGGTCCATTTTTCTGGTGTTTGTAAGGACTTGTGCAGCAGCATTTTGAATCAGCTGTAGTTGCCTAATTGATTTTTTGTTTAGGCCAGTAAAGACTCCTTTGCAATAGTCCAACCTACTGAAAATAAATGCATGAACAAGTTTTTCCATGTCTTCTTTGGACAGACATCCCTTAATTCTGGTTATATTTTTTAGATGTTAGTAGGCTGATTTGGTAATCAGCTTTAAATGGTTGTTAAAATTCAGGTCAGATTTCTGGCTTTATCTGTTGTTGTCAGTGACATGGAGTCCAGGTGAGCACTGATCTTTGACCTTTCATTTTTGGGGCCAAATACAATCACTTCTGTCTTATCTGCATTTTGCTGAAGAAAATTCTGGCACATCCACTCATTGATTTGATGAATACACTCGCTCAGTGAAAGTAAGGGACATCACATGTAGTCATGTGATGACAATATAAAGTTGTGTATCATCTGCGTAAGTATGATAAGAAATATTATGAAGCTCCATAATCTGAGCCAGGTGCAACATGTAGATATTGAAAAGAAGTGGTCCGAGAATGGACCCTTGTGGCACCCCACACATCATCTTTTTTCGTTCAGACACATGCTCACCAATTGACACAAAGTAGTTTCTATCTTGTAAATAGGATTTGAACCAGTGTAGTACAGTGCCAGTAAGTCCCACCCACTTTTCCAGTCTGTCAGGAAGTATGTCATGATCAACTGTATCAAAGGCAGCGCTGAGATCTAATAATACTAAGACTGAGGTTTTGGAAGCATCATTATTCAGATGTGTGTCATTTAAAACTTTGATAAGTACAGTCTCAGTGCTGTGGTGTGGACGAAATCCAGACTGAAATGCATTAAAAAGGTTGTTCTGCATCATGTAAGCATGCTTTTGTTGAAAAACAACCCTTTCAATAATTTTTCCTACAAAGGGAAGATTTGATATTGGCCTGTAGTTACTTATTACTGAAGCATCCAGATTAGTCTTTTTATGAGAGGCTTTAATACTGCGGTTTTCAAGGCCTGGGGAAACTGACCAGACTGAAGAGAATTATTTATTATCTGCAACACATCTGAAGCTATGCAATTAAAAACATTTTTTAAAAAGTTTGTTGGCAGAGTATCAAGGCAGCATGTTGTGGATTTTAACTGTGATACAGTTTCTGTCAGCCTTGTTTGATCTAGAAGGTTAAAATGTGCTACATTAAGTGGAGAACAAGAAGGCACAGATGGACTTATCATTTTGCCTGAGCTGGAGCTGAACACTCCTTGTCTTATCCTTGAAATTATTTAGAGAGATGCAGAGCACTGAGGCCTGGCCAAGTATTTGGGATAAGAACAGAATCATTCTTTTCTATTTAACTCTTTTGAAAATCATCCAATTCTCTTTCTATTTATGTTTTATGCAGCGTGCCAACTTTTTTGAAAACAGGGTTGCATCAGAGAGCTCACAGCCTGGATATTTACACAGACTAAAGTTGAGTTTGTAGGACTGCGGAACGATGAAGAAAGTTCCACAGGGCGGCGAATTTTATTCAGCAAATAATATAGAGTATTTCTTCTTTGTTTGTACAGTAAATATAATTCTATACGCCTTTACTGTCTTTAATGGTACACAGTACCTCAGTTTTTCAGGTTTCTAATGTTCAGGTATAAGTGTGCAGAGATGCTGCTGGTGTTAAAAACAAACACATCTCTGTGGTGTCCTGTGAAGACTTCAGTCTAAGGATTGTCTGGTGCTGCAGGGACTTCGTAACATCACACATCAAATCTTTGCATTTACTAAAAAAAAACTTGCCTTCCTCTGAATGTCTGGAGTGTGTGAACTAACCTACAATATAAATGTAGATGTACAGTACCTTGTACAGAGAGAAGGAAGACAACAAATCCGCTCACTGCTGCTGTAGAAGTCATAGCTTCTCCTCACGTCTCTGTTAAATCAGTAGATCGATCACATGTTGAGAAATAATGGATGTCAGTTAATCACAATGAACATTTCGACATGAAAAAGGGACATCTGCTCTTTGAAAACAATTCGTCTCTTTGTGGGTTGTGTTAACAGACACTGAAGAGTAAAGAAATGATGTGACTTCCTTCCTGTCATTTTTTTTTTTTTTCAATTAATTTCTCGGGCATTTTTGACTATTGGACAGATGAATTGTTAAAATGAAGAAATAAACTCATGGACTTCTCAAAATGCAGTTTAGAGAAATGAACAGACTATTGACAGAGTCTGTTTACAGAGTTAATTTCTGTTAAACACAAACTTTATTTTGAATATTAAACACAAAAATCTTAATACAATTTTGAACTTGTAACAGTCCAGACAAGTGTCATCATTTTTAATCTGGATGCTCTACCTTCAAGGTAACTCTGGATTCATTGAGATTTGATATTTTTATTTGTTCAAGAACTCTTGCTAAGTAAATTTTTCCCGTTCTGTCAGCATGTTTCTGCTTGTTTTCTCTTGAAAGGGAAGCTTGTCTTCAGCTTATTTAAAACATGGTGTGAAATGTGGCGCTTTCAGGTCATTGTGTCCACTTTGAACAGATTCTATTGGCTGAATTGTTGAAAGATGACAAAATAGTGTAACTCAAACTTGTGTCATTTGATTTTATTTGATCTAAAATGCACATGAGAATGTTTAAAGCAACGTTCTCTCCTGCAATTGTTCTTTTGTTCAGTTGTAGTTAACAGTGTGTGTGGTGGGAAACACATGAAGGCAAGTATATGTTAGTGTTTTTTATCTGTCAATGACCAACTTTGTTCCAGTGAATTAAGAAGTCAACATATAAGATAAGATAAGATAAGATAAGATAAGATAAGATAAGATAAGATAAGATAAGATAAGATAAGATAAAGCTTTATTGATCCCATGCTGGGGAAATGAAGTTGTTACAGCCAGCATAAACATGAATCAGAGTTCCCATGTGGTGATACTGGAGAGAGATGTCACTCAGTGTCATCCACTTCTTATACAATGGACAGGACAACTTTCTCTATATTAAAACGTGGCAAGTGTGTGAAGTGCACAATGATTGAACCAGAGTTTTGACTGAACATCATCTCTATAACTTCTGTAGATGGAAGAAATGTCCACTGATGAGCCTTTTGAAGCACAGATGCTTCTAGCAGTGTGAGTCCCTCTTTTGCATGATGAAAGAATGAAACCATTTTTGAACTCTATTAGTCACTGCAGTAGCAAAGAACAGGTTGTATTACTGTGGGCTACTGATGAAAGGAGTGGTCGTGAGAAACACATGGTGCTAAACAGAAAGGGGAAATGAGGTCATTCATAATGAAAATACATGCAGTCATTACACAGGAAATTAGTCAGTGGTGGCTAAAGTACTCTCATCCTTCACCTAATTAACTACAATGTTAAAATGCTGTATTATGAGTATTATCAGCAATATGTAAGTATCAACAGTAAAAGTACTCATTCCACAGACAAAATGGCACAGATGAGTATTTTTTTTTTTCGATATAACATTAGGTTAATATTACTTATGCTTTAATATTTACGCAGAATTTTGCTGTTGTAGCTGGTTGAGGTGGAGCTGGATTTAATGACTTTATATACAGTTTAGTAAATGACCCATGCTGTTCTCAACCTGGGGGTTGGGCCTCCTCTTAATGCTCACAATATAAATGTCAAGGGTCATGAGATGATTGATGGGGAGAAAAGATGGACAAACAAGGTTCTTCCTCACAAATGTATTCATTTTTTTTTTTTTTTTTTTTGGGAAATATTGGATACATTTGCCTCCTTAAGCCTCAAACTATTGTTTAAACTAGAGTATCTGAGAAGTTTAGATGGGAAATGTGTGTTTGGTGGAACTGCTGACAGCTCATGAATTTCTGAAACATTGCCCCAGGTAATTTGTCACGTGTAAAAGACTGGGAACATGTAGTTAAATAAATATGGTACTATTATAATAATATCACATAATACTATTTAATTTGCCTTTCTTTTTTTATTTCATATTAACTTTTTAAAGATTAAATCACTTATACTTCTCTCTCAGTTAAAGTTAACATTGTTCATTAACATTAACGGTAGATACAGAATTTAATTAAATTGAATTAAATAAAACACTGAACTGTCTTAAATTTACACATATTCATTCATGAACTGTTGTTTTTGTTCTTACAAGACAAATATGCTTTGCAGTTGTAAATAAACTTTTGTGATGGATTACTATGTGTTGATTTTACAATCTTTCCAAGCTAGTGAAATATATAAAGATGGAAATATAAAATACGCAATAAAGAGAAAATTAAGATAAAATGATTAACTAGGGTGGACAGGAAAGAGGCGAGAGGGTATAAAATTTAGGGATTGTGTGTGATACTTGCAAATAAATATCGAACAGAAAAATTGTGATGAAATATGCTCTTGTTGTGTATTTGTATACTTTATTTACTCCTTCAGCTAGATTTTGCATACAGATGTTGTTTATATCTTGAAACTGCTACTGAATTCAAACCGACCAATCACAGTAAGGAACATGCAAATCAGTACCGAATAGCCACGCCTATATTCGTCGAACTACCAATGGTTGATGCGGTAGGCGGAGCCTTGAGGACAACAGCGGAGGATTCAAACTGAACATGGCTGCGGGTAGAGATGTCGGTGAAAGCACACAAAATACAAGGTAAGAACGAATTGAGACCGGCGTGGATACGCTTTGAATGGTATTTATATGAACACAGAGTTAGCATTGCTCACGGCTAAAGCTGAACTTTGGAGGTTTGAAACAGATATACGTTTGTGAGACTGATTATCAAGGACTGTCACTGTCATGCCGTCAGTCCCAGCGAAGTCATTTAATCTAGCTACCTAACGTTAGCTAACGTTAACTGCGTAACATACATTTATACACTGAAGTTGACTTGATGGTCAGACATTTTTGCCAGCAATTGAAATGATTATTTCGAAAACAAGTTAAGCAACGTTAGTGGGAATTATTTGCTTGACACCGCTAACGTTAGCACTGTTAGCTGAATGGTCTGTTAGCAACAAATCCCTTTTTTGTGCCGTTGTTTAGCTTGTAATGTTCAGGCTTTGCTGAAATGGTCAGAGACGTAGATTCAACTTTGTGCTTATTTGTGAGGTCGTTAATGCTAACGTTAATGGTATCAGAGCTAGCTACATGGAAGAGGATGAGGAAAGAGTTAAAGGGGCACTATGGCGATTTTATACATTAAGTTCAATTTGCTTTTTATGTGGAGTAATGTTAATTTGGATTGAGAAAACAGTTGTGTGGTGGGAACTTTCGACAATCTGAAAAAATAGCACTGACAAAGTCTCCAGGGTTGTGTCATCTTGACTATTCCACTTCACATGTGTACAGGGAATTTGTCCAACCCATTATTATTTGGTGTACATTCATTTTAATTGATAGTGGTGTTGATTTACAGATACATGTACAACAAAGATCCTTAATTATGAAGGTCCACTAGTTGATTAAGCATATACAAATCCACCAAGCAGCAGACATCAGCGTTTCAGACCGAGTGGACTGTGAAAAACCAAAGGATACTTAGCCTTAATAGTTGACCTAAGCATTACTTGTGTATGATGTCCTCTCTCACAGTATGAGAAACTGTGTTTACAGTCTTCTTGTGTCTCCTCCTCAGAGGTACAGAGGGCAGTATGGTGATCAATCACAAGGAATCACCGGGCGGCTCTCGTGCTGGCCGACCACCAGTCATCTTCAACCCAGACTTTTTTGTGGAGAAACTCCGCCATGAGAACCCTGATATTTTCCTGGAGCTAGTGCTCAGTAACATCACTCGCCTTATTGATCTTCCTGGGACAGAGTTTGCTCAGCTCCTTGGTGAGGAGGGTCCTAAGACACCAACAGGTGGAAATGGAGGCTTCTTTCGCTCTTTCAACTTCCTCAAACGCAAAGGTCAGAGGTCAATAAGGTGATATCTAGATATTATCTCAAGCAATAGCCACAGTGAATGCCCCTCTCTGTTTGTATATAAATGGATATTTATGGCATTTGGAAGACCAGAGTCCATCATGTCATGATTTAGACAACACACCAGATCAGGTAAACACAGACACAAGGCAGCAATCAGATCATCTCAGGGAATAGCCGACCCTCCCTTCAAGTCCGCTTCACATTTTTAACACTGAAATTTAACATCAGGCTCTAAACACACACCAACAGATGTAGCTGCCTCTGAAATAGTTTATATTTTTGTAACCTGTTTGTTGTTGTTTGTCTCCATGTGGTGGCTGACGTGTCGTCAGACTTTAGTGTCCCTGCTTGTTTGTGATGAGACTGTCCTATTGTAAGGCACATGTAGTAGAAATGGAAGAAGTGTTTCTCTGAGGGGTCTTTCAGGAGCTTCTAATATGATTGCTCACTCTCATCTCTCCTCCTGCTTTCACAGATAAAGGTGTTGTGTTTGGAACCCCACTGACAGAGAGCAGCATTGCCCAGATATACCAGCTCATTGAGTACCTCACCAAAAGTGAGTCGTCGAAATAAAACCCACAGATTCCTTAATCCTGGGTGTTTAGAGAAAGAACAGAATCTTCTGAAAAAGGATATAATTTTAACACATAGTACGCACTATTATTTTTAATCAATCAATCCATTTTATTTATTTATCTATTTGTGGAAATAGTGTTGATGCTGTTACCCACCTGCTCTTACACACTCAGATCTGCATGTGGAGGGTCTGTTTCGGGTGCCGGGGAACAGCGTTCGGCAGCAGACCCTGAAGGAGCTCCTCAACAGCGGGGCCGATGTCGACCTGGAGTCTGGAGACTTTCATCCCAATGATGTGGCAACGTTGCTCAAGACTTTCCTGGGAGAGCTGCCTGAGCCGCTGCTCACACACAGACACTTCCATGCACACCTTAAGATAGCTGGTGTGAAAACACACACACACACACACACACACACACACACACACACATACACACACACACACACACACACACACGTTTTGCTGTAATTTTACTTGATGATGCAAGGGTCTTAACAGTATTGCTATGTTTTTTTCAATGTCTGCAAGACATTTCAGTATAAAATATTTTGAAAAGCACAATCTGAAGGCCTGACCCCTGAAATTAATCTGTTAAGATGTTGAAAATGCCAAAGATTTCATCCTTACAAGCCTTTCTTCTGTACAAGTGCAAAAGGAAGTTTTAAATGTTCATGTCATTACAGTTGTTTTGTGGTGATTTTGGTTCATGACTTTATTTCCTCCATCCTTGTCCCTCCTCCAGATATGACTCTGTTCGATGAACACGGCAACAAGACTGCGATACCTAACAAGGAGCGCCAAATAGAGGCCCTGCAGCTGCTCTTCCTGCTGTTACCTCAGGCCAACCGCTCACTGCTCAAACTGCTGCTGGACTTGCTCTACCACACTGCCAAGCAGCAGGACAAGAACAAAATGTCTGCCTTCAACCTGGCCCTGATGTTTTCCCCACATGTCCTCTGGCCCAGATATGTAAGATTTATAGCTTATAACTACATAAGAAGTGTTCCAGGACCAAGGGCCTCACAAATACAACAAAAATCATAGATCAAGGCTATGGATGTCAGTTTGAATTAATTTTGATGTATAAACCCACTTGTGTAAAAGGTCCAAAATATTCTTTGTGGTTAACCAATTATCCATAATTGGGACTACTTTGCTAAATTTTTGGGAACACTATTGTTTACCACAAGTATTTATCCACCTTTAAGAAAACTGCCTGAAACCTGCGACATGCATTATCCCTAAAGCCACTGTGTGTACGATTTGAAAAAAATCAGGTTCATGAGAAGTTTTCTACTGTATTTTGTGAACAAGGCAGGCAATACAAATGATTTACGAAAAAGAACGGGAGATACAGCATATGTATTTCTACCTGTTGATTCATCTTGAAGGTTAAAGTGACATTGTTTTTAATTCTTTCCATTCCATTATGACGTTGTGTCCTGCTCTAGATGACAGCCGGTGACTTGAAAGACAATCTGAAGAAACTGAACAACAGCATGGCCTTCCTCATTAAACACTCGCAGAAACTCTTCAGGGTGATTATTGATCACACACACAAACATCAAAAAAATAAACTTGGCTTAGTTGTTCAGTATGCATATGAAGTCTGGAACCGCAGAAACAGATTGGGCCCTGTGACTGCTTTGATGGATAACCTATGGATGAGTGATATGTGTCTACTGTGTGTTGTTCAGGCACCCATGTACCTGCGAGATTATGCCAGAGTGCATTTCACTGGGACCAAGGCTCTGCAGATCAAGGCTAGTGGAGGGAGTCCGCATCAAAGCACCTTTTTCCAACATGCAGCATAAACACGCCACAAAATGCTTAGCAGCGCTTCTTACTCTCTTCACTCAGGATGATCTGGAGCTGGCGTCGAGCGGCTCTCCTGCTCAGCGGAGAGTGATGCCCCTGAAGAGGACGGCTGTTCTGGGTCCCAGCTCTCAGGAACAGTGCCAATCACCAGCTCAGCAATACACTGAAGAGGCTCTGAAGGAGCTCTTCAGACATGTCCACCACAACATGCCGGACTCCGCCAAGAAGAAGAAACTCGTCCGACAGGTTCATCTCGGTCTTTTTGACTGCCCTAGAGTTCACTTGGCTGAACTGAAAACATTCATTCGCAAGTGCAACTCACGTTGTTTTAGAGATTGTATGTTAAATATCTTCAATATAAACAGTGTTGCTCTCTTTTTCCTCAATGCAGTTAGTCAAACAGACAACCTCAGGGACGCCTACAAGCGAGGCGCCCCCGCCTCCCAGCAAGAAACATCCCCGTTCCCGCTCCTTTGGTGGTCTCATCAAGGTAATAACCAATCCTAGAAAGTCAGGATGAGGAGTAGAACAAGACATTAGGATTGAGGAATGACCCTGATCTTTTCCACATTTCATTTTCATTAACTTAAAGAACATGGAAGCAAGACCTTAACTCTAGTCTCACAAATGCAAACATTTGTAAAATTTAGGTGCATCTATTTTCAGAATATGGTAGCAATAGAACATAATATTCATAGTTATGTTTTCATTGGAATCACATGAAAATGAACATCATTGTCATTTTTGTAACCCTAGAATGAGCTCTTTATAGCTACAGAAGGAGCAGGTCCTCTTCCACTGAGACCACCATGTTGCATTGCCATGTTTCTTCAGTAGCCCACAGCGGACAAACCAAACACTGACTGTAGCGAGTGCTTTTTGCGTTTTTAGTGGCCACCATTGGGAAGGGTGAAGCGAGGAGTTGCAGTCTTGCTGCTAGATACCACTAAATCCTACACACTGGACCCTGAAACAAGTAATGTGTGTAACAATCTCTGAACTAAACCCAACTTTCTAACTCGTTTTTACCTCCCTGATGCTTTGGTAACAGCGCAAAGCTCGTGGTGAGCAGGGGACAGCAGAGAGGCGCCTCAGACATATTTCCCCTGATACTGTCACCAGCGCAGGACGAAAACCTGGTAAAGAGAACGTCGTCCTCAAGCAAATGGTGAGCCCTTTCTCTTCTTTCTGACCTCCCACAGTGAGGTTGACAGTACCTAATGTCAATATCCAAAGCGCCTTAGATTCTTCTTTGTTGGCTTATCTCTGTATTCTTCAGTCTGAACTTGTGTTGAATAGTACAGTATTATAGTAGTTCTAATACTTTACTCTTGTCTTTCATCTGACCCTAAATTTTAATTTTTTCTTGCTATCAAACGTAAGAATCTTATTTTGGAGTGTGTGTGTGTGTGTGTGTGTGTGTACAGGTGAACAGCCCTTTAAATGGTCCTGTGTTGGGTAAAGCAGGGCTGGTTGTAAAAAACCCAGACTTCATGTTCAAGGAAGACAAAGCTCTGAAGGTTTCCACGGTAGGACAGTTTTCCTCTGCTCTTCTTCATCTGACACCAGACAAATCACTGTCCAAAGGCTGCTGACACATCTCACGGCATCCAACTTAACACTTACTTTGTACCAGCCAATCTGTAAAAACATGCTTTTTGCCTGGCCGCAGTATTCTTAGTTCACTAAACTCACTCTTTCCAAGTAAACCAGGCCTTTAAAACAGAATCACAAACACTCTTTTACTCTCACTTTTTTTTTAATGTTGAAACTGAATATACACATCAGCCAAGACTCCACAGTGTTGCCTGCACTGGACATAGACTCGTATTGTGTCCTCCATAGTTCATTCATTCACCCAAAGTCAATCCAAGTGGTAAAATTCGGTTTGTGCTGACTTGATGCTTTCTCTCATTTTTTTTTCTGATTTTGGATGAATGTTCCAGCCGCCAGTGCTTAAGTGTAATTTATGAGTGTCTCTCTCCATCTGCCCATCCTTCCACCTCCTTGCTCCCCCCATTCATCTCAGCAGGACTCTCCCCCTGTGGTCAGGATGTGTTTCTCTCCCGCTCAGGAGATCTCAGTGTAACACCCAACACCTCCTCCTGGTCTCGGACAGGACTTTGGCAGTATTAATATTACTATTCCTCTTCTTTGTCGTCATGTTTTCATCGTAGTAAGTCTATTTTAACTGTGACTAATATATAGCAGTTTTTTGTCTTGGCCAGAACAGCCAAACCAAAGCCAGGAGCTCTTCTTCTCTTCTTTTCACTGCAGTTACAAACAGGTACGGACAGTTGCATTAAATCCTCCGCTGTAGCTTTGCTCTTATCTGATTGGGATGAATGAATACAAAAGCAAATCGGTCTTACATAATAATTGACTTCAACATGTGACACTTTTTTACTTCCAGAAATACTTTCACAAAGTCCCCAATTTCTTTCAGTTCTGTTCATTATTAATTTAAATTATTTTAGCATTCAGATTATAGAATTGATAGACAATATATTTTCAGCATGATTCAGCTAAGAAGCAACGCAAAATGTCAGATTATTGATCAGTCATCCTTTTAACTGAACTTTATTTTTTCATAACATTCTTAATTTTCTAAAAATTTTGATCAAGTTTAGTTTTTTAGATTCTCACTCCAAGGACATAGTAACCTCGATATGACAGCACTGTCTGGGACCATATGATCTGCTGAAAGACTGTTTTGAAATAGGCCAAACTCTTCACATGTTATCAGCAACGCTTGTCACATTTCATGGCGCCTGGTTCTGAATAGACACTCACTCGGCGCCACCTGAATGTGAATCATTTAAACAGTAACCAGGGTCTTTGCTTTGGTTTGGCTTCACTGGCTCAGACCTGCTTGTGCCAGTTGTCACTTGAAACTTGTTTTGTTAGCTACTGTATCAGAATCTATGACCACTAGCAAATTGAGCTGACAGTCTGTAGAATATTTATACATGTTGTACAGTGTGTGTGTGTTAGTGTGTGTGTGGGCGCATGTGTGCTTTTAGACTATTTGGGAACTGTGATGTTTGGTTTTTGGTATGATAAGTTGCAGCTCTTTGATAACTGGGTGATGATTGGATGATCATTTCTGCACATGCAGAATCGGTGAGGAAGTCACTTTATTTTTCAAATGTCTCCTAATATGAAAACCAGGATTCAATAAGAATCACATGTACTACTGTCACAGGCTTGTTTGTCATGAAAACAGTGAATGGGATCCCTGTTTGTCACAAATGGTACATTCCCAGATTGTCTCATGAGACATGAAATTTTAAACTTTTAAACATTTTAGTTTTGTTTTTACTTTTTCTCCAGCTGGATGATGGAAGGTCCATTTGTTGCGATTTAACAAAAGTGGTTGAGAGATTTGTCATGTTGAAGATTATGAGGCAGAGAGAAAGCGAGTGGAAAAAGTGCTTTTTGTAGGAATTTACTCTGGTTGAAGTGAGCAGTAATCTGTTACAGTCACGTCTTCTCTTCTTCACATGGTGTGTGTGTGTGTGTGTTCTAGCATCTGAGGTTGAACTGTGTTAAGAAGAGGTCATACTCATGACATGAATCTGAGTAAAGTAAGAAAGGAACTGGTTGGACGTCAGTCAGCGTCACCCATTTCTGTTTCAGCACAGCTGTTTGTTCTCAGTGTTAGTTTAATGTGTGCCATCCCAAACTGTTTAAAGGCAGAAGGATTATATAAAGTCCTGCCCTCGAGGTTGATGCTCAGAAACTGGAAAAGAGCAAAATAAGCCAATACAGGCGGAAGGCAGAGTCTCTGCAGATACAGACACCCCCACGCACTTTTAGTGGCTCATAAGTGATGATTGAGTTATTTTTATATGAGTCTAGACATTGATTTTTAGGAAAATCCTACTCATTCTGCCTTTAAACAGGTATGCTAAAAGCGATAGTGTTTTTAGCATTATGTGTGATTGAAGGAGGACTGGACCAGCTCTGGCAGGTTTCTGACAGACACATAACAACATAAGGATCTAGAAAAGAGACAGTATTTTCTTTGACCTTGAATGTTTTAAGTGCATCAATAACCTCTTGACACAAACAGCTGTGCAGTCTTTTGCTTAGTTAAAATACAGTGTTAAATTGTGATTCAAATCCTTATGTCTCACAAAGAATAAGTAAGCAATGGCACTATTACTAATAATATGCCCTTCCAAACATTTAAAACACAGCTGCAGTGTTGCTTTTGTGTTGGCAGAAAGTAAAAATGTCACTAATGTCCCTTTAAATACTTGGCACTGTGTTTTTTATGTTCTCAGCTCCTTCAGCTTTACTCTTCATGGCTTGACTTAACAGATGTCTGCTCAATATGTTGTGTACAGATGCACCAGTACCAGATTTTCAGCACTGGGAACTAAATCAGGTTTCCCAAACAGATCAGTCCTTAATGGACGAACTGCATGTTTCTCCAAACTCCTCCCCAGGGAGGTCAGAGGTCAGCTGCAGAGCTGTGGGAGTCAAGTTTTGCTGTTATTGGTCATGTTTAACATACGTGCCATGGTTATATTATTATGCTGGAATTTTTGCCTTAGACCTTACCTGTTTTTTCTCCCTCAGCCTTGTGCTACAGGAATCTGTTATTGGTGCATCCTGTGTTGAAGGTGTTGTGGATGTTGTAACGATGGGTTTGTTGAAAGTGATTGAGGTGTTGAACGTGACTGACATGTTGGTTGCAGGTGGACATTTGAAGACCTTCCCTCCTTTTGATTTACACTATGTTGTCATATTGTACAGGACTTTTTTTTTTTCTTTTTCCTTTAATTAACCTGACTGAATTCACCTCAGCAGAGAAACAGCATTTTGACGCTGGATTGGGATTTCTCCTTGTTGTCTTTTCCTCTTCTCATGACGTCTTCTCGTCCTTTTCGACTCAGTCTTCATAGACTGCAGTTTTACAAACCTTGGGAGACCTAAATTAGATTCTGTTGTATTTATTGCTGTTTGGGAAACAAAAACGTCTTATGTGAGGGACATTTATGAGCCAGATTTAAGGTACACTTTTTCCCCCCTTTTTTTTTGTTTTAAGTTTATCTTTTGCCACCCAGACAGGAGCAGCTTCAGTCTGTATGATGTGAAATTCTGTTTTATATTTGAAAAGACCCTCAGAGCCTTGTTGTCTGTTAGTGTCTGTTTTTGTTTTTCTCTTTACATAAATGTGAAACGTTTAGTTACTGATCTCAATTTGTGTGCTGTACGTGGTCACTGATGAGTTCCTCTGTGCACTGAGAGCAACAGATGAAAGTGTTGTGGAGCGACATCACTTTTACACAGAATTCTTATCAATCAGGTTAATCAAAGACGATCAACTCTAACTTCTGTCTTCTAATTTGTCGAAACGCAATTTTTCCAGTGTGACGGTGAACTCATCTGTGACTGATGTACCATCTGGTTTAAACTGTGGTAACCTTTGTTTTTTATACCTTAGTGTAAAATAACTTAACCCTGTACATTGGCTTCCTTGGCGAACTGCTTTGGATTAAAACTTTTTTGTTTCCTACAGAAAGTGTGTTGTTATGTTTGAATTTATTTCTCAATGTTTCCCGTTGTATCTTTGAATTTTCCAGTGTTTATGCTAGAGTAGGTCGTAAGAGGAATTAATTGCTCATCAGAAACCATATTCAGTAACAGACTACCCGAGAGAAGGCATCAGATCAATGTGGTGCTTGTGTTTGCCCACTAGAGGGTGCAATCTGATAACATGGAGTTGTAAGTGTGATGAAAAATGTCACAAACGGTTCTGTAACTGTTCAAATCATTACCTGCGTCATAAAATCCCTTTTACACCAGTTAAATTATGTCTTGGATTTTCAAGATTGTGTGGTTTTCATGTTCCATGAGCAGAAATATAATCCATTATGTATCATATATTTACATTTTTAAAATTAATCTTAGTAATTTTAAGACAGCTATGTTCATATACAGATTATAGTTTGGTATTATTGTTCTGTTATGATGGCGTTTTAATCAACATTTTTTCTTGACATCAATGGTCATATTGATACCCATTGCAAAACTCTGTCTGTCCCCCTCCAGGAAGGTCAGAGGTCAGGCTCAACCAGTGAAGTGTCCCAGGGGCTGGTAGGCATTCAGCAGTACTGACGGATGCTTCTGCTTTATAGATGCTCCATCTTGACCTTAGAGTATTCTTAAGCCTCTGCTTCCCTTTAAGTCACCTTTACTTTTTGGAGCAAAGCACACCAAGTGATGGCTAAAACTCTGCTGTTGCTACACGTACATGTACTTATATCTCTAGTCTTAGTATGATGAACTATACCTGTAGCTAACTATAACTATATATACATTGAAAGGAAATCTGATTTGACAGGTCCGTTAATTAGAGCTGGGCATTAGGTTTCCCCCTGCAGTAAAACACTGGCAAGGCTTTTATTTAGGTCAAGTCTATTGCTTAATAAAACATACAAATCCAGTTCTACACTAAAAGGACATTCGACTCACTGAGGTCAACATTGATGTGACACTTAATGTGAAGTTAATTGCTCGCAGCATGCTCCTTTAATTATTTATGTTTTGTCGTCATTGTGAGTTTCACACCTTAATTTGTTGGTTTCAGCAGTGATCTAAAGCTAACACCACGGCATGCTAAGGGCATGTTTGAAGAGGTGGTAGATTCAAAGGATTTAAAGTGCAATGTAAAAATCAAATGTTTTGACAATAATTGAGCAGAAATCACCAGTTTTTAATCTCTATAGCTGTGCGTTTGGTCAGCAGGTTTGAAGTGCAGAAAAGATGCACGTTAGGGCTGAAACTACAGGTCTTCATCATTAAGTAATCTGCTGGTTACTTTTCTATTTGATTCATTAAATGTCAGAACATGGTCAAAAACGCTCAGCACAGTTTCCAAGAGTCCAAACATCTTGTTACGATTGACCAACAGACCCAAAGATGTTCAGTTTACTGTCATGTGAGCAGCAGATCCTCACAACTGAGAATCTGAAATAAGGTGATGGTTGGCATTTTTTCAAAATGGTTCCCAGTTTTGTCAAGAGACAAATTGCTTGACAAATTAATTTGCTGTACTCGCACATAAAGCAGCATCTTACATTACAATGTTTTTCCTCACACCTGCACTGGAAACAGTTGGATCTTACAGCTGCTTTGTAATTGTGAAATTGTATCGCAATAATCACATCAGGAGGGCAGTTGGCACCCATTTAATCTGGTGTCTTAATTGATCAAATTAACCACATTGGTCAGTACAGCTAATTTCGTCAATAGAGGAGTCTTCTCCTGTTAGACGGATTAGAAGTTCTTGTGATCATCATCCTAAATGAAGGGACTGTTCCAAATCCAAAGGTTTTCTGAGCTGAGACAAAAGCATCTGCTCTGTCCTTCCAGAAATCAATTCAGACGCGTCTGGAGGAAAAGCCCCCAACCTCCCCACCCACCCCTGCCTCAGAAAGCTATTATGGCCCCAGAAATAAGAGGGTCCACCCCCCCGGAGATGTCAACATCTCGTCCTTCCCTTTGTTGCAGATTATCGCCGAATGAGTCATTCAATTCAGCTGCAGACGGGCTCTGCCTGTGGCCAATTTGTTTTCCATCACTTGTGAAGAGCGGTTGGTTAAATTAACCCGTCATACTGGGTCTGCAGGGAGAAGACAAAGTGAGGCCACGAGCAATAATCACTCAAGTATGGTGGTAAATAAAAAGCTGGGTAAACTGTGCCCTGCAGTCGCTGATCGGCGTACAGCAAACAAACACTAACTAAATCTCTTATTCAGACAAAATCTAATTATACTCCACATAATGCCATGATATAGCGAACGCATCACTGATCATGTAGTGATGGATATGACAACTGCTACAATTGACATTTTTGACACAGTCCATTATGAAGCAAAAAACCTAAATATTTGTTTAGTTCAGGTTGTCAAATCTGATTATGTGCGTCTTTTCTCCTTCACATTGATGCAAATTGAATAACTTTGGATCACCTTGGTTGATTTTTCACTTTTTTCTGACAATTTACATCTTAACCATTGATGGATTCAACTGAAAAACAGATTAATGGATGATTAAAAATCTTTTTGTTGCAGCCCTGCAGTTTTTGTTTTTACCCAAAGCAGGTGGAAAAATGGGCTTTGATGATGGATTTAGGTTTTGGTGAGTTTACCCTCCAGCACATCCCTCATGATTCACATTTCTTCTTCTCTCTTTTCCTTGGTGATTTGGCAGTCACAGAAGCTGAAACCAGCATTTCTTTGGAGATTAAAAAAAAAAAAACTGAGCCAGGCTCCATTTGAATTTCAGAGCCTTGCCAGTGAATTCATAATAGACTTCTGAGTAAGCTCTGTGGCAGCTTATGACATTCCAGTTATGCCAGTCTCACAAGAAACCCCCTCCCTCTCCAGCCAACCCAAGTTCCTGCAGCCCGGTGTGCTGTCTTGGCGCTGAGCTGTGGCAAAAAATGGGATCACATTGAACACACAGCAGAACTCCCTCCTGCATCCTTTATGTCACATTCACTAATGTTTCTCTGCACAAACTGATTCTCCCTCTCTGCCCTCGCGTTTTCTCTGGAGCTTCCCAGTCGGATGCTTCAGTGTGATCATGATTTCCTCTCCTTTCTCCCTTCCTCCCCTCTCTCTCTCTCCTCTCATCATGTCCATGCAGCCTTGGGCTCTTTTCTTCCCCCAGGGGAGGAAAGCGCATGTGGGCGAGAGAGATAGACAGATAAAGGAGAAGGGAAGAGAGAGAGAAAAAGGCTGCCGTCACTGGAGGTGGCGGCTCCTGCGACTGCTGTCACTGAATAGATGTGAGTTCACTCTGGGTGCTGCTGTGTGTGTGTGAGAGTGAGTGTGTGTGTACATATATGTGTGTGACTTGTGGGGGGGTGGCGTGGGAGGAGTCTCTGTGCTGTTATTTGTAAAGGCTTTTGATGGATGATTGCTCTGTGTGTGTGAGATAGAGGGAGTGAGGGAGTCCCCCCCTTTCTTTTTTTTTTTCTAGTGGCTCACTGTTCAGTGCACAATGACTCAATGAAAAGTAGAGGGGAGAGGCAAACACACTGTACGGCTGCACGAGAGAGAGAGGGAGAGAGAGAGAGAGAGCAGAGAACACACAGGAGAGTAGAAGAAGAGAAGCCAATTGGAGGGAGCTCTAAAGCCGGGGACAAGAAGAGGGAGAGGAGGATATATTTGTCTTTTTTGCTATTCTCTCTTTCTCTGAAAGGCCACTTTGGGATCAGCTGTTCAGTCTGAGCTGAACTTCACCTGGCTGCACTGCTGTCTGTCTCAGCCCCTTCAAGCATTTGGCTCATTGGACTTTTGCACTACAGCATTTTCATCCACTTTTGGAGGCGGTTGTAGTGGTGCTGGTCAGTCATCCCAGGAAGGAGGACGGTAAAGGAAGGGACAGGATCTGTCGGCTGGTGTCTGCAGTGTGGTGGCGTGATGCAGGAGAGCAGGGTGTCTGCTGGGAGAAGCGGGGATGATGCTGGGTCAGGAGGCTGTGGGATGGCGGCAGTGGCGGCGGTCCCAGGCCGGGCTTTTCGACCTAGTCTGCGGACGGCGCTGGCGTGGGGCGTCCTGGTGCTGATGGCTGGACTTGGAGATGTGGAGGCGTGTCCCGCTCCCTGCAGCTGCCTGGGGACCACGGTGGACTGCCACGGCCTGGGGATCCACTCTGTACCCAAAAACATCCCCAGAGGCGCTGAGAGGCTGTGAGTAGTAATACAGACCATGTGTATATTCATATTTTTCTATACTTCTGAGGACCACATACTCACAGAAGGCGAGATGAGGGGAATCCTTCAAAGTGACGACATATTGCTGCTCCTCACTTAAAGGAGCAATTTGGTTCTGGGTTTGTGGTCAAGACCAGGTTTTAGGTTTAGGCTTGGATTGGTTATAGATTATGATATGAAGGTCCTCACAAGTATAATCGAACATGCATTTATCTGTGTTTGTTTTTCACACACAAGTTTTACGCACATTCATCTTATATGGAGGAAGGAGTCAATTGTGTGTGTGCGTGTGTGGGTGAAAATGAGTGTATTGGTCGATTGACGTATCAGTGGGACTCACCCTGTGTCTTTATGTGTGTATGTGTATGGACACGCTTTCAGCATCTTTCCTGGCTTGTTGGAGTGTCTCTTCTCTTCCGGCTCTCTTCACCATTAGTCTGGTTAACTTCATATCACACACAAGCATACACATACACACACTCAAAGACTTCAACTCTCCACTTGACTCCCAGGATTCAGAGTGCTGGTCTGCGGCATCTTTGCTCTTTCCTGCAATTGTTCCCTGTTGCAAATGCATGTTTAACATTTCTGCCATTTTCTCTCAGGCTCCGTCTTTTCAGAATTCACATCTCATGCAGTGGGCCAATTCCTCATCACCTTTTAGTGAAAAAAGCCAAGATATCCTCTTCTTCTCCTTATCAGCTCTCACTCTGTTCTTCTCTGTATCTTGTTTCAGCTTATACAGTGTGACTGCACAAGGTTCAGAAAAGTGTAATATAATCTTCTTCGTTGGTGTATGTTGTTCCTCAGACGTTGCTCCTCTTCTTGTAAAACAGGTCTATTTTGAAAGTACAAAGGGGAAAACATGTTGTCCTCCTGATGTAGCTCACACTGCATGCCAACATTTAAAAAGTCTGATGGCATCTCATAAAAGTCAAAAAATGAAACCTGCAAGCTACTATATACTTTATGCTGAGGCGCTGCAGATCCATTTTTCATGCCACTTTGAGGAAAGATTCACGTCACTGTAATTGAAAGTCTAACTTTGAAAGACTATCACTGCTGACCTACTGATCTAATTCTGATGAACTTCCAGGAATTGAACATCTTGTCACTTACTGACACACTGAAACTGGCACTTAGATCATGTTAGTACATGCACCAGCTGTTATTTTCAACCCATCTTTGTTTATTTCTGCCTCAATTGGGGGTTTCTTGTATTTGTAAGAGTGCCTTTAACGGCCAGAGAAGCAGCTTGAACAAATCCAGTTTTGGTGATGCTCATACTATTACTCTTCTCTCAATAAAACCTAATGTAATATCGCTGACTTCACTCTGGTCTGCTGATGAGACCGTTGGTGTCTTAATTGGTCTCTCTGCCTGTTCTGCAGAGGATTTCTCCCTGTGTGACTGCTGAATGTTGGTGCAAATTGGCGTTTCTAGAAATGATCCCTCGCTCTTTGATTCTGTTAAACGGCCACTGGCAGAAAACTCTGACTGAAATATCTGGTTGTGACATCAGGTCAGTTCTCTTGCTTTTTGCCAATTATTAAAAACAAATAAGGAAGATGCACCCAAGATATCTTCAAATGTTGTGCTGAAGATTTCCTTTCAGAAATTTTAATCTTCAAACCTAAAAAAAAAACATAACGAATATTGCATTATGGACTGCGTGTGATAAATAAGGAAACACTTTGTCTCTTTCTGTCCCTCTCCAAGTGTATGCACTGTACTGTCTCAGTGCAGAGTGAACATGTATGTGTTTGTACATTGTAAGTGTGTGTGTTTATTTCAGGTTCTAGAGTGCCTGCGTGTGAATAATTGATGATTGTCAGGGGTGCCAGCAGAGATACATTATCCTTCCTCCTCTTTGGTTTACTGTAGCGTGGAGGATGTTTTCCCCTCTGAGGCTGATAGCTTTATGATCGGGGATGAGGGCTTGAGCCCCCTGGTCAAAGAGAAATGGCCTGGAAAAAACCCTGAGCCTGCAGACCCGCTGCCTCATTTGTCTTTTTACATCGCCGAGAGAGTAACTGTTCTCTGCTAAAGGTTTTTCTTGCTGTACACCCTAATAGTAACTGACATGAAAAGAAAACCCTGGACAGATAAGTTATTGCCATAAATGTGCCTACAGTTTCATTTAGTAGAACAGAAAGGTGTCATTTATGTTCTAAAAGTTGAAAAAAATTGAAGAATTGACAGTTTCTGTGAGGATCTCAACATATCCTGGCAGTAGCTGATGACACCGTGATCAGATAAACTGACATGGTGATCAAATTGAAGGACATATGTCATATTGACCTGGCATTATCACAGCACAGCTCCAATGCCTGAATGTACCTGAAACCCCATCTTGGTTTCACATTTCAATTTCTACCCATCTTAAAGCAAATTTTCCATTTTTATTCCGGCTAGGCTAACAGTTTGCCCCTGTTCCTGGTCCTTCCTAAGCTGGGCTAAACGTGTCCTATATCTGTAATTGACAAACAGAAATGAAACTGATATTGATCTGGATGGATGGATGGATAATTTGAATATCAGTAAGACTGAAAACATTTCCCAAATTTCAGACTGTTTCTTTAAGAATCCAGTGTTCTCAGATCAAAAAGCAGCAGCTGTCTTAAAGGGTCTGTTCACACAAATGAAAAGCAAAACAGACATGATTTTTCACTCATCATCTGTGGTATCTTTCCAGAAACAATGTGTAAACTCATCGTTAATCTGTGAAGTGTCCAGAGCAGCAGAGACACTGTTACTGGACAGACGTTTTGTTAAGTTTTTCAGTGCAACATTATGTAAGAATTGGTGTTTTTTGTGATGTGATGCCCTTAAAGCTTCTGAATGTAATTCTTTTATACACCCCTGTCATGAATATCAACAGCTGTGCACATGCATTTTTTACGATGACATTACTTATGATCACAAATTAGCCAGTGGACAACTTTGTTAACACAGCCAAACATCAAGCAAGTGCAACAACACAAGATATAACTTAGTAAGCCAGCTAATGTTACCTACTAGTCAAACAGCAAGAAGGCCAGCTTGACGTCTGTCTTGCAGCCTTTTATTTTGTGAAGCGAAAAAAGAGGCAGTCTGAGATTTAATCTTGCACAATTAAGCTCCCTTTTTCTTTTCTTAGCATCCTTCGTCAACATCCTCTTCATTCTCTAGACCTCTGCGATGAAGATACAGGCTGCTGAGGCTGGTTGTGCTGCCTGTTCACTTGGCTCCAGCCCAGCCCGGTCTGGAAAGCGTCAGCTAGCTGAACGGCTAACTGAGCTAACTATCTAACAGCAGCTATGGTTAGCAGGAGTTAGTGGTTTCTTTAGTAACAAGTAAAGTCAGTGACATAGTTGGTGGTGTGTGGCATAGTGCCGTGAAGCGTTACGCACTTGTTCGGGAGATCGCACCTGGCAACCCATGTTACATAGTACACGAACAGGCATTTGGGCGCAGAATGGGAACGACAGAGACACTATTCTCCCAATGGTCAGTGTACCATTGGAATAATTTTGAAGCTGTTATTTTAAGGTAAAATAGTTTCATAATTTTGCTTTAACTCCATTTAAAGACTGCAAAACCCTGGTATGTATTTTTATGATCTGTGTGAACTGAGCCTTGACCAGTGTCCAATGGCCAGTCACTCTGTGTATGTAAGCATAGCTAGTGTGACCTTTTCACCCTTGTTTTCTCCTCCCAGATCTCTAGTCTACCATCCTGTTGACTCAGACTGGCCCTGCCCTGCAGTGGAGAGGAGGAACTCATTAAACAGCTATTTGTTAGAGGGCTTGTCGCCCAATTAGCATGTAAAGTGATCTGAGTGTGTGTGTCAGCTGGACAGCTAGCCACTGGCAGAGAGAGAGGGTCAGTGCTGTGTGTGTGTGTGTGTGTGTGTGTGTGTGTGTGTGTGTGTGTGTGTGTGTACACAGTATTCCCTGGGAGACAGGCAGCAATAAGAGGGTCATTTATCAAGGTGACTGCAGCAGTTAAACTAACCACCCCCTCCTTGTTGGATTGTCATGGCAACGCTGAAAAATGGATGCCCCTTTGGGCCCTGATGAACATGGTTATTATAGCCGAGAAAAGAGGAAAGTGTGCAAGAAAGAGAGCGAGAGAGGACATGTGTGAATGCACTCATGGTGTGTTTATGAGTGTGTGAGTATATGCTCTGACGTCAGAGGAAAGATGGCTGGTGGTCTTTGTCAATTAGCAATCCAGAGTGTTAACCGTAGACTGAAGGATCATCGGTTTGGTTATGTTACCACTCATCCAAAAGTTGTTATTTCCTGCTCTAAGACAGCACTCTTAACCAACATTTAAGATAAACTACTGTGGGCTGTCCTCAACAAGGACAGCTTGGCAANACACACACACACACACACACACACACACACACACACACACACACACACACACACTTTCTCGGTTTCATTACCAACCCCTACCGTCTCAGCTTCTCCCTCTCTTTCTTTTTCTGTCCATCTCTTATAATCATCTCACCATTTACCCTGCAGCCCCTCAGTGAGAAAGATGCCACTAATGAAGTGTCATTAGACCTGAATTTGTGCGTGTGTGTGTGGTCGCTAATATTCGTCACATTCACTGTGCTTTGTCTGGGGAGAAAGGATGAGGAAAGTGAACAAGAGAAGGGAGCAGGAGCAGGAGGAGGAGGAAGAGTTGTTTCAGGCTGTCAGAGGGAAAGGAGAAAGCAGGGAGGTGAACATGAAGGAGGAGAACTGGTGAGGATGGAGGTGAAAGAGGGAAGGATGATAATATGAAAGAGGTGTTGTTGAGGGTAGGAGGAGGAAGGAGGTGATGGTGAAAACAAAGACTGCTTTTACATCTGCAGTGCAGTCTTTTGTTGACTTGGTCATATTTCACACAGTTAATTTCAGTTTTTATTTATTGATAAAAGCTGCTTGGAAACATTCTTCTTCTTTCCTGGTCAGGAAATGAGTTTGTTCCGAGCAGCAGAATATTTGCTGCCACTCTTTGGCTCCTTTACCGTGTGTCTGGGTGGGATATTGGTCACGGTCAGATCTGGGTCCAAATGAAGCAGGCTCGGGTTGGAAAGGTCTGAGAAACCTCCTGCTCAGTAACATCTTGTACCAATCGCTCTGTTCTCATATGACCAAACAAAGAAAGAAACCACACCGGGGCTGCACAGAATTGCTCTGAATATGTATTAAAAATGGTTAGTGGCAAGTGTTTGGAGTGGTTACCATGGTATTTGTAGATTTCTGTCCTTTGCTTTGTTTGTCTTGGTCAGGATACTGCCATTTTAATGCTGGTTTTCACTAGGATCCTGACAACGTGATTAGGATCATGGATCAGTCCACCTCCTCTACGGCTGCAGTGTGGTTTGTCCAGACTAAATGAAATCCAAACCAACTATGGAAACAGGGTTTTTCGATGTGACTCATGGAGCTCATGGGTCGCACCTCACAAACTCACTCATTGACCTTTAGCAGCTGTAGATTTGTCTGTCATTGTCAGACCAGCTCTGCACCTGCCAAACACCACACCACCTACAGCGAAGTCAGAAAAACTGCAGCTTAGGCCTCCAGCAGATCCGTCAGCAGCTGTTGACAGTGAGTTTCAGGCCGTGTTCTGACAATCTTCAGCCCTGTGTGAAGAAACACAGCTCTCTCATTCATTTGAACAGGGCCGGACCATTGGCGCAGTTGGGCTGCCAATGCAGGGGACTCCTGTTCAGCAATGCAAGGCCGTCCAGCAATAAAAGCTGAGGACTGTTGAGATGAAAGATGAATAAGATGCTGGCATGCTAACTTTCCAGAGTTGTAAAATCCTGTCTGTGAGTATAAATCGTTGTGCAGTGTGCCATCTGATGAGCCTTTAAACACATTAATCTGTCACTCAAACTGGACTTTCTAGATTGTGTTTCCTGTCTCACTAGTGCCTTAAACAACACAGCCCTCTGGGTTGTCTCAACACAGTTGGACTCCCTGCTTCTAGCTGCGTGTTTTTATAACTGCTGTTTGTGCAGCGTTGAAGTATTATGTGTTTGCTAAAATGAAGAAGAAATGGATATCCTTTGTACTAGTACTGAAACATTAACACGCTCCTTTTTGATGATCTGAAACACCAAATGTTTATTTCCATTTGAAACATCAATGGCCATGCATTTGACCCCCCGACAGTGAGACTGTGTTAATATACGAAACACCAAGCACATGTATGTGAACAGCAGCTCTGAAGATAAGACGAAGCTGCAGCTGTAACTCTCATTGCCTGCAGGGGGCACAAGTGTTACCGCTGCAGCAGGCGTTCCTTCACTTGCCTGTAGGTGGTGCAGGTTAGGCTGGTGCTGCAGCTCTGCATTTAAATGATGTTAGCTTAGCTTGGTTCCAGGAGCTTTACTTCAGTGCCACTGTGTGTCCTGGTTGTTCACATCTGGTACACTGTGGTTAAAACTCACGCCGACCAGAAATAATAAAACAAACTGATGCCAAGCAGACAAAGTCCGTCGTTTGGAGCTAAACAAACTCATGAATTTGATTTATTTTCAATCCCTAAACTGTTCATTAAACAAGCCGTTTGTTGATCCACCCACTGTAGCCAGACAGCGTGGACCTCAACAAAACAAACACTCTGTTTTATAGGGAAACATGTTTTGGATTGAGTTGAATTGCTGGATGGTAAATAGGTGATGGAGCACGAAAGTGTTGGATTTCTTTGTTGTTTATTCAGACCCGCTGAGACTGAAATCTGTTGCTGTGTTTGTCTCTGTCTTCAGAGACTGTGGTTGTGTGGGATGGAAGATGTTGTTAATGCTCGTGTGTGTGTCTTGATACTTGACTAGTTCTGCATAGATGCTCAATTGATAAGTGGGTTAAAATGATCCATTCTCACTGGCCATACGCGTGCTCACATGTGTCCTACTGCACTGTGTGCTCCTGTGTGAGCTTTTTGAATAATTTTTTCAAGCAAATGTAGATGGAAGCTGGAATATTTTGGGCTGATATTTGACATCATTATATTTAACCACTTTATAGACATGTCTCCTGTTTTCCTGTTCAGTATCTTTGCAAGTTTGGATATTGTTTAACTTTGACCTTTTGATTGATTTTTTTCTAATAAATTTAGTACCCATGATACTCAAACAGAATATAGGAATATGGGAAAACTATTACATGCTCCATGCGCACAACAAAATGATTGGATGAGACTCGTAACTGTACACTCCTGTGTATAAACTGGGCTCTTGAAAGAAGGGCTGACAGCTTATTAAACTTTGTATGACTTGTAACTCGTCTGGCTGTGTCTGCACAGGGCCCTGCTGTACTGAAGGCTCAGAATAATATTTATTCACATGTTCACTCACTGTCCGCTCTCTCCAGGGTAGGGTGCGATAGTGTTTGAAATATTTTCCAATACTGGTGCCAATATAATGCCTGAGTTTTGGTACTCATATCAAAGCAGTACGTATACCTTAGTTTGAGGACTGTAAACATTTTTTCATTTAGAGACGTCTACAAAATTCCATCATGACATCAGTGTTTAATGCCGTCTTAACATAAGCAAGGATTCAGATCAGAATCAGACCAAGTGTCGATTGGCATTTTTTGATCTTTGATAGTGTCTGAAACTGGACTCTATGGACTCACTCACAGAGTATCCTGTCGAGGTTTCAGCTCTACTTCAGGATCAGTGCTTGTGCTCGCTGCATGTCTTTTATCTGTGTTTTTTCTCTCTGCCCACACCGCGTATCTCATCATCTTCCTCCGTCGCTCCCCTCCTGCTCTCCCTCCATGTCAGATCTAACAGTGGATAGCAGAGCTGAGCAGATCAACTGCCTCACTGCCCACTGAGGCTGGGATTGTGTGTGTGTGTGTGTGTGTGTGTGTGTGTGTGTGTGAGACGCGTTCTGCTTTAATGAGCCATTGTTTGGCAGAGTCGCCACTCGAGGGGAGTCTGTCGCTCAGCTGACCCCTGACCCCGCCATGCTGCACAAAACTCAATTAACCACGCCTCGTCAGGGCTGCGTTTGTGTTACT
The DNA here is from genome assembly GCA_037975065.1 of Chaetodon trifasciatus. Classification (NCBI taxonomy): domain Eukaryota; kingdom Metazoa; phylum Chordata; class Actinopteri; order Chaetodontiformes; family Chaetodontidae; genus Chaetodon; species Chaetodon trifasciatus. The sequence goes on along the minus strand of JBBMOE010000032.1, from coordinate 380,883 downwards.
CTCTTCTCTCGTGTCTCTTTCCTTCTCCTCATACAATAAGACAAATCTTTGCAATTAGCGTCTGATATTTTGAGACTTGGTGTGTTTCTGAACTTCCGTACACGCTTTTTCACAGTGTCTGACACTGTGGTCATCGCTCTCCCTCCTGATGCTTGTTTTGCCTGTGCCGTCTAACTGTCGGGGTAATTTCACACACATCCAGCGAGTGATTCTGGACCCCCCGCCACGACCTGTCTCTAGCCATCCTTCCCTCCCTCCATCCCAGCCAATCCGCTGCTTCAGCTTTCCCTCCCAGTCCCTCAGAACGACCTCCTCCTGCATCGTCTTGACTCTAGTGCAGCAATCTGCTTCACCAGCTTGTGTGATGTTGCACAGAACAAGGCAATTACTTAACGGAGAGTATGGTTTTCTTGAGCAGCTGTCACAGCCAAAGTAACACAGACTGCCATGCCTTTCTACCACATTTTTTGCCCAGAGTTCATATTGAACACTTGATATACTGGCCTGTATAATGCGCATCGACAATCCATCAGTGACAGGAGGAGGAAGCTGTGACGGCACCAATTTCACTGTGAAGAAGTTATTTTTGTGCATCCGTGAATTCCTGTGGTTATGCTTCTCTACTCTCTAATCCCGCTGGGTCCTCAGAGAGAGGGTGGGGATGCCATGTTCAAAAACTGAAAACTAATCGTCCTCAAAATACAGTGAAGCCCCTTAATGGTGGGGGATGTTTATCAGGATGGATCAGCAGCAGACTGAACAACAACAATGGCAACAAGCTTTGAATACAGACCCTTTTGCTCTTGAACTCTTGGAAGTTATAATGAGCTATATCATTGTTTTCTCACCCTTCATAGACAAAACGATGATCATTTAATCATGAAAATGATTAGAAATTCATCGATAATGAAAATGATTTTTACTTGCACCCCCGGCAAAATCAGAAATTGTCAAGGAGGACATTGTCAGTCCCAGTGGAAATACTATTTATTCCTACATGTACCCACAAAGTGTGCAGACACACATTTGTCACACACTGTCTGAGTTATTCATATCAAGTGGGGATTCTCATCTTTTTAGCACAAAATTCCCTCTTGTGTTACTGTTGCTGAGTGTGAGGACACACTGGGGAAACAAAAATTTTGTACTAAAAAGAATATAACTTTGGAAGATAACCGTTTGATTTATGTAAGTCAGACAGCTAACGCCTCAAGTCATCTGCAGCCAAACTTTAGAATCCATTTTTGCACACAAAGGAGAGTTTGTGTGAACTCCAATACTTGCATCGTAAAAGTCTCATTCAGGGAAAGTTTTCATGGCCAGTATGCAGAGGAGGAATGACTGTAGCAACCAAAACTCTTTCAATAATAACTTTAGTTAACTGTAATTGATTAAAAATCACTTGATAGAAGAGAAACTACACTGGAAACAAATGGAAAATGAAAGCGCTTGAAAGATTTTTCCTGCTGAGCTAATTTTCTGTTATTTTTCTCTTTTCCCGCTTTGCCAGGTGTTTTCTTTGCATTTCCATTAGTGAAGTGTAGATCCGGTTCACACACCCAAACCACAACATCCACTCTCTCTCTTTTATACAGGACAGGACAAGGTCACACTCTGCTCCACCCTTTACAGTAGTAGAGGAACATGACACTCCACACACACACACACACACACACACACACACACACACACACACACACACACACACACATACAGGTATGAGCACAGGGTTCAGTTTACTTCTCCTTCCACAAAGCCTCGTGGGAAGAGTGACATCACCCCGTCTCTTTCTTCGTGGCCGTCCATCAAAGTAGACAATGAGGTCATAGGGTTAAACCCCTCCTGCTAGGAGCAGCCTCTATGACTGTGCTGGATAGAGTGCCTGCCTAAGTACAATATCACATAACACACACTGGCAATGGTTTACACTCAAAGTTTGTGTACAAAATGACTGGAAACTCAGCTGTTTCTCTCAAGCCTCTGCCTGAGTGACTTGGAGCGAGTGCAACAGTAGCATGAACCTTTGGAGACAGCCTTTGAAAAAGTGATTGGTCTATGTCAGTGTGAGACGAGGAGCGACGCGACACTCCTGTCAAACAGTAGCTGTTTCATCTTGGAAGGAGTCTCAGAGTGTACGTCTGAACAGACGGCTGGGAGAAACAGTCTCCTTAGTTTTCTGGCTATTGTCCTGAATGTGAACTCCCTCTGAAAAGACTTTCTGCGACTGAGCGAAAATGACTTCAAAGAGCAGGAACGATGTGCTGAATGTTTTTACAGTATAAATTCAGATAAAGTGTCCTCGAGGAAAGAGCAAAAAATGGAAGAACATGACTGAAGAGAGCTGGTTGTGTTATTTCTTTTCACAGCCAATGAAACTTGCAGAAAGTGAGTTCCACTGGAGCTTAATCTGCTGCCTTTGTGACATTAATCAGGACAGAAGTTGATATCTGATTACCAGGAAAAGTGGCTGCTAGCATCTCGCTCTTTCTTTCCTCTAGACTATGTTTAGTTAACAAACTCTACACAACGAATTGGTAAACTGTACAATAGATACAAGAGAACATTGTTTTGTCCCAACCTCCACCATCGTCAGCCCCATAAACAAGCTTAGAGTCCAAACATAAGAGGGTACTCTGTCCCAGAGTAGTACAATGAAGAGCCGAAGATGGGCTCTAAATTTCAAGAGCGATGAAAAGAAAAGATGAAGAAGAAAAACAAATAGATTGAAGAATAAGATATATTAAATGAAAGAAGGAGGTTTAAGAATGAATATATTTGTACAGATTATATTACAAACCAAAATCAACAGAGACGAAGGAGAATGTGAGGGGTCAAGGTGCCGTAGATGTGATGTCCCAGTCAAGGAAGCAAATGGGATGTCTCGCATTTTATGTGACTTATGTACATTTTATGTATATGTGTGTCCTGATATGTACACATCAGTCTGAACATTTCTCTCTTCCGTGTTATCTTGCCCGCCCCTCAGATGTCATGAATTATTTGACCTCTAATCCACAGTTAACTTGCTGTCCTCTAATCTGCTGTTGTCCTGTCTGTTTTTCAGGGATCTGAACGGAAACAACCTGACAGTCATCAGCAAGACAGACTTCTCTGGTCTCAAACACCTCAGAGTCCTGTGAGTCACAGCCAACATTTTTTAATTCAGCCAGTGTTGTTTTGTGTTGTTGTGTTTCAGTTCAAAATACACACAGACACATTTCTGGAATATAAAGAGCCCCATCTTCTCACATCTGTCAGACTTGTTGCTGACAGGACAACAGGTCATATGCATTCAGCAGAGATTCTTTCCCACATTTCTTTGCTAGTTTTAGGTCTCGTAAGAATGTGGGAATCACAGCTGCGGTGCCATCAAAAGCCAGAGGGAACAGAATGATGCTTAGGCTCGGCAGTGACACATGAGCTAACCTGAGGTGCTTGTTTGGTGTCAGTGTCAGTCAGATTTACAACAGGGAGGGGTTTGTCTGTGACCTTTTGACCTGGAAACACGCTGCCCTCTGGGAGAGGCTGCACTCATGGTGGTTTCCTGTGTTAACCTGAGGACTAGGACCACGCTGAGTGTCAGTGATGGACATGAGGTGTGAATAGGATGACATGCCAGGAACTAATGACATCTCCGGAGGCCTTCTCAAAACAGATTAGCAGCCCGCTGGGAGCCCGGGGCTCGTCGCTGTCAGGAGGGGATTGAGTGTTACACCAGTGGTTTACGATGTGGAAGTCTGCGGAGTGTGTTTATCAAATATAAGATCCCAGCAGCAACTGTGGGAGAAATAACGTGCATTGTCTTTTCAGTTTGATTAATGAGAGGGTGAATGAAGTTACAGTCTGTCTCTCATTTTGGTTTGTGCAGAGCCTCACTTTAATTATTTTGTGAGCAGAGCGTCAAGATTCACACAAAATAATAACCAATATTATATATAAATGTCTACAAATGGAAAATTGATGCCACCCTTGCTGTAACTACTTTGATTTATTCTGCACTACAGCTAATATATCCTGATATTTTACTCAGGGAGCGGCACGGTGGCGCAGCAGGTAGTGCGCGTGCCTCACAGCAAGAAGGTCACCGGTTTGATCCCCGGGTCAGGCGGGGCCTTTCTGTGCGAAGTTTGCTTGTTCTTCCCGTGCATGCATGGGTTCTCTCCGGGCACTCCGGCTTCCTCCCACAGACCAAAAACATGCTCATTAGGTTAACTGGTGACTCTAAATTGTCCCTAGGTGTGAATGTGAGAGCGAATGTGTGTATGTAGTCGGCTGGCGACCGGCTCAGGGTGTACCCCGCCTCTCGCCCGTTGACAGCTAGGATAGGCTCCAGCCCCCCCCAACCCCGAAAGGGATAATCAGGGGTATAGAAGATGAATGAATGAATGAATTTTACTCAGTATAAACTTTAAAGTCCGTGCTGCTTGAAGACCATAATATGAATAAGTCTCTGAATCAATGGTGGCGCATTTCAGCTTGCATTTATGCTTTATGTCTTTTTTTTTTCTTGCAGTCATCTGATGGAGAACCAGATCAGTATCATTGAGAGAGGATCCTTTGATGAACTGAAGGAGCTGGAAAGACTGTGAGAGCACACCCTTTCACACATATACTGTACACATGCATTTAGAATAAAGGTGATTTCCTCCAAACTGACTGTAACGTTTCTTAATCCAGCGTGTTTTTTTTTGTTTTTGTCCATCCAGTCGCCTCAACAAGAACCGCCTCAGCCAGCTCCCTGAGCTGCTGTTTCAGAAGAACGAAGCTCTGTCTCGACTGTGAGTCCCCATAAGCTCTGCATACTCTGCATGCTCTGCATCTTTACTCTCCTCGATTCTAACACTGCTCCCTCCGTCATACCTCCTGCAGTATTTTTTAAGGTGCACACACACACGGTTATTTGGGCGTCATGAACCCACAGTGTGGCCCAGTTGTTGTTGGTGTGTGGTGTTAATGGATTCTGATCAAGTCACTTCATGTAATTGTCATTGAAATCATTTTATGTGTTTTACAAGTCAAACAAGGAGAAGAAAGAATAATCATTTTTTAACAGATGATAGAAAAATGGAAGCGTAGTGCAGCGTGCCGTGACTGAGAGAGCACTGTGTCATTATCCATATTTCAGTGTAGAACCACAGCTCAGCTGAAGTTCATGCAGAGTTTACAGTCCTTATTGCTCTCCATACACCATTCCACCAAATTTGTCATCTCTTTCTGTGCGTTTTGTGCTCAATTTACAGTTCAGTATTGGATTTAGAAGTTCTTTAATATCCCCTGCAAAGCCTGAACTGTGATTATTCTGCCTTTGTGATAAATCTTATGTGTACGTTTGTTGTGTGAGGGGATTGGAGGAGGGTATTTTTATGTAGGGATAAAGTTAGTTACTGTAGGTGTGTATTTTTGTACTGCTTCTGTATTTTTCTTTGTTGGAAAAAGGGAACCATTTGATCTGTTTCGTCCTATAACCTAAACCCACCGAAATTAGCATTTTGTATATCATGCTATTATTGGCATGGTGTTATTATGCCATAATATTATTACATATATTTGAATTCCTGATATGTGATTGGTTTAAAGTGATAAACCATCACATATACAGAAGAGTAGCAGAGCCGTTTCCTGCTGCTTCGGGCTCTGTGCTTGCTAGTTGTCGGATCAAATATTGACCCATTTTTCTCACCTAGAAAACACTGCAAATAGTCTCCCTTCGGACAGCAAAGGCGCCACAAATCACTTACAGACTCCCACAGGAACAGGAGGCATAGTCGAGCTTTAATTTGACAACTGAACACACACACACACACACACACACACACACACACACACACACACACACAAAGAGAAAGCTTGGACTCAGTTGGTTACTATGCGGCTCAATGTGTCGCACACACACACACACACACTCTGCTCTGAAGCCTTTGTTATGAGTGTGTGTTGTCGTGTTGGATAGTGAGGCTTTCTGCTACTGCCTGGAGACGCCTGGATACACACATACAAACACTGCTGGAGGGAGAAAAGCAAACACAACAGTCCTCTTTAATTAACATTTCTCAGTGATTGATCCATTTCTGACAGTGATGTGATGTGTGATGGTGTGTGTGATGGTGTGTGTGTGTGTGTGTGTGTGTGTGTGTGTGTGTGTGTGTGCGTGCGTGTGTGTGTGTGTGTGAGAGAGATGGATTTGGTGGCTGACACAGAAAATGTGATTCACTCTTGCTTTTCCTCTGAGAACTGAATAAGTGGACAATAAAGTGGATAACAACCGTGAAAAGTACAACTAATTACAGACGGAAGGTGTAGATGAACTGGTGTGTGTGTGTGTGTGTGTGTGTGTGTGTGTGTGTGTGTGTTTGTGTATGCAGGAGAGAGAGAGAGAGAGATAAAGTATGAGAGTGTGTGTGTTGGTTCTGGATGTGTGTATCTGTCCTGATTATTTGCCATTTGCCTTTTTGGCAATTTCACACTCTGGCTCCCATCAGGGAATGCCGAGATGGACTTGGCATGTTCAATCAGTCAGCACACACACACACGTACACACATACAATGCACACACACACACACACACACACACACACACACACACACACACACATACAGTGACACACATGGTGCAGAGCCATTAGCACTTACTCCAGCAGGAGTAATTTCTTTTCCTCCTGCTGTGTTGATGGACTCTATAAAGGCCCATGAGCCTCAGAAATACACACACGCACACACACACACACACACACGTGCTCCACATATCCCTCCCTCAGATTCTTTCTGTTGTTCCTCTTTGATAGATTTTTTTAGAAGAGCAAGCTGATTTTCACCTAGATTTTATCCATCCCTCCATTTTCTGCTGCTTATCTGTGGACAGGTCACAGTGGCAGAAGGCTAAGTAAAGTAGTCCTAATGTCCAGCAATGTCCAACAGCTCCTCCTGGGGGATCCTGAGGTGAGATATATAATCTCCCCAGTGTGTTCTGAGTCCACTATGGGGTCTCCTATTTCATTATTTGCCCATGTCTACAAAGGTCCATCTGGACCCCCGTGTGAATGTCCATGCACCGCCCTAAATTTGTGACCACACATACTGCACGTCTGCCTTTCTTCATGCTGTCTTTAGGTCGTCATCTTTTTTCCTACTACGCAGGTGTGCAGCTCATCTCAGACCCCGAAGTGTAGTGTGTATAAAAACATACACACGTCCACGCACACGTCCGCGCTAGCCTCCGTGCTGAAGTACGAGCAAAGTGTCACAGTTGTTGTGTGTCCCGGTGCAAGAAGCTACTGTTAATCACAGTCTAAAGTAAGAAGGGTCTTCTTGTCACGAGAACAGCTAGAAATATGCCACGTTATAGAAAGTGTAAAAAAGTAAAGAAGTTTGGTAGCTTCAGCTGGGCAGCGACATTACTGTGGAGCCAAAACTGTCCTAACCTGCTGGATTTCTTTGCCTCTTTCTCACTTTTGATTGATTACAAACTGTTTTTGTGTGTTCAAACAACTCGTACCATTTGGAACATTTTAGACCTCAACACAAGGAAACTCAAGTCTGAATGGACTTTTTAGGAAATGGGACCCGAATGGTCTCAAGTCCAGAATAACACTGTGTTACTCCAGTTTATTTAAAGCCCGTTAGGAGCTCATCTGTTAAATGATCCAGCTCTGAACCTTTTGGCAAAACCTCTGATTAGAACAAAGTGACTCTTAACTGGGACATTCAACACTTTCATTACCCGGTCTCCCTTGGCCTTTGTTTGAATGTAGGCAGTAGGCTTTTGATGGAGGCAGTTGAGTTTAGCGTTCAACTTGCACAGAATGATCATATTTTAAAGGTCTAGTGTATAATCACCTGAAAATATGACTTGTGTTTCTGTAATCTTAGAATGAGCTCTTTATATCCACTTTCATTAAGTCCACCACGTTGCACCATCATGTTTTTACAGTGGCCCAGAAAGGACAAACCAAACACTGGCATCAGAGAGCGCCACCGTAGGTTCTCCTACATGCTTAGAAGGGACAGGTGAGGCGAGAGGTATTCAGTGGGTTGCAATCTGCAACCTCACCTCTAGCTGCTGCTACATTCTACTTACTGGTCCTTTAAAGCTAAAGCACTACAAAGCTTCATCAGTGATACTAGAGAGACATTTAGGTTTGGATTTAACAAAATGTTGCATCTTAAATTTCAGCTTTTCACTGTTGGTTGTCATATCAACACCTGCTCAGTGTTAGGAGGCGTGCTGCAGTTGTGTTCTGATTAATCACCATGATCACATGATCGCAGCTTTCTCCTCAGTATTTGCTTGGTTTCCTGTCAGCTTGTCTTCCTCCCATATCCACAAACTCTTTCCTCTATGCCTCTGTCTGGTTACTTCATCCCATTCCTTCATTCCTTTTCTTGATTTTGTAGACTTCTCTCTCTCTCTCTCTCTCTCTCTTTCTTTCTCTCTCCAGTCTTTTGTTTGTTCTGTCTGGATGTGCGAAGGGTTTGCTCCACACCCAGTAACAGTCCTTTGTGTGTTTGATGATACCCAGAGGCTGCCTGAATGTGTGCACATGTGCATGTGTGTGTACCAGGGTACCCCCTTACAGCGCCTCCCTTTAGCCCCGGGGAACCCAAGAATTATGGGTCCATCTTGATGTCTCCCTCTCACACACATATACTCACCTTCACCTGGAGCTGAACTGTGTGGTTAGCCAGTGGAAACAGAGCTTCTGCAGGTGCGCCTTGACTGTGGATTGATGGGATTCACATCATAAGACAGACCACCACCAAGACTTCCTGTCAATTCCGGGTTTTATAAGGAGTAAACAAAGCAATAATCTGAAAATGTATATGGAAAAAGTAAACAGCTACATAAAGCTTGAAAAAATGTTTGTGACCCCAATCAAACATGTTGATGTTTATGAGTGAAGTCTGCCCAATTCTGAATGTGATCCTGTTTGAGGTTGCTTAAAGGTGCCATGTGGAGTTTTTGACCACTAGTTGTGCTGAGGAGCAATGCTTTGATGAGCAGGTTGCCCTTTACTTTGTGTGTCATGCAAATGCATGAGCGCATGGGTGATGTCATACACCAGAAAAGCGCCAGAAAAAGGGAGGAAAGAAGAAAATATTTTAAAAATCTATCAATGTTTTGTGCGTAAGAAAATGCATTCATGTATTTCTCAGGCTAAAAGTCAGTGAGTAACTGCGACTGACTGCTGCCTCTTTGTAGACCCCCTCCCCCCACACCTCTCTGACATGAAACTGAGTTAAAATAAATGAGGTGCAAAAAAAAAAAAGTAAAATAAAAGCAGTCGAAAGCAAAAAGATGCACCTATATAATGAAAATCTAAACAGGTGTGTGCATGATTTAATGTGTCCTTTCGTGTGTGTCCTTGCGGTTACAATAACTTTCCCTCAGACGCTTGGAGACTTTCTCTCGTTAGGCAGAAAGGCAGAGCTGTCCTCATTAGCGCACTTGATTGGCATCTGAGGGCGCCTAATTAACGGTGTGAAGCTGACAGAGGTGGTGATGGCAGCTGCCGGGCTGCGGCTGTTTAGAGGCTAACCGAATGTGACCTCGCTGTTTACCCGACGAATTTGAGAGAGAGGAAGAGCACACTGGAGTCATGTGTGTTTGTGCGCGTGTGTGTGAGTGTGCATGTATGTGTGATAATTGCTTGTATTTGCATTTGTACAGTATAATTGTCTGTTTTTGTACGTGTGTCTGTGTGCTAATTACACAGATTTGCATCTGTACAGCAGCTGTGTCTGTTGTGTTTTTGTGTGTGATTGGGTGATCTAATTATTTATAGGTGTGTCTGCAAGAGTGAGAGAAAGTGTGTGTCTGCACATGCATGAATTAATTTTGTGTTTGCCTGTGTGATAATTTTGCATTTATGCAGTTTTATGCACTGCTGTCTGCTGTCTCACTGTGTTGTCAGATAATTGGGTGCATGTGTGACTGCCTGCATTTTCTCCACATTGTCTGTGTGCATGTTCTGGTTATACTGAAAGAGGAAATAAGTATGAATTAAACTGAAGCACAGACACTATTTTGAACATTGAAATTAGTTCATTTAATGAAGAAATATCCACCACAGATACTATTCTAATGTTAATCTGAGTCTGTATAACTTTAAAATAAAGATATCAGATATCATTAAATTCTCATACAAATGAAAAGATGCATTTGTTGGGTAGCAGCAGCAGAAAATATGAAATGTTAATTAATCTCCAGCTTTGGGAGTACAGTTTTCACTCACATAAACCATAGAGCCTTCTGAATGCTTGGATTCACTTGATGCTGGGCAGTATGTGTACGACGCATCTATCGGAGTTGTTGTTTTTTTCTGGTGCAGCTGGAAATGAGATTGATGAAAGTTCACATACAGTAAATGTGCCATGAAACCAAAACAAGAGGCAGACAGGAGATGTCACGGGAGAGATGGGAGCATGACATGCAACAAAGGTCCTAAGCAGGAATTGAACCAAACTGTGGTTAAGTGGCATGCGTTGCAACTATTCAGCTACCAGGCCACTCCATATTATAGTATTATTATATTTAATTCATACTTAATAGGGCTTCCCATGCTAAAACTTAACGTTAAAAACACAACTAAGAGGGGCTTTGGCTCGACAGCAGTTCAGGCCATTTGCACATTCATGCATTTCTATGTTTACATTACCTGCAGGACTGAAGTCCGTCCTTGCAGAACACACAGGAGAAGGATTTTCCCAGAATTTTAGTGTTCTTAAAGCTGGGACCGTGGGACGCTCCCCGCTGTTTGTGGTAACAGCTTCACACTGGAGAACAGCATCTGTGGCGAGGACAGACAGCATCACTCCCTTTACAAAAACCTCCTCAGCTGTTTTTCTTTAGCTGTGAGTGTGTGTGAGAGAGAGAGAGAGGTTAGGTCAGCAGCAGTGATTTCTCCTGTCATGTCCGTCCAAAGTAAAGCTGACATGGTGAGAGCAGAGGGAAAAGCATGATGGGAAAAAAACACACTCATGACTGTTCAAACAGCCAGTCGCTAATCTTAGATTGGCACGAAGACAAATATTAGAGAGAAGCAGCAGACGATCACATTCAGCTTTCGCATATCGTCTCTATTGTTTCATTTTCATTCTCTCTCTCTCTCCTGCTGGGTTTTCCTCCTTCTTTTCCTCCTCCTCATCCTTTTTTTCCCCTCCTTGTTATTTTCTTCCCCCCATCTCCTTTCCCTCATCCACCAGTGGGGTTTTTCAATTAAGCTCTCTGCTCCCCTGTGGATGGATGGATGGAGGGAAATGAAGCATGGAAGGAAAGACGCAAGGGTAGAGGAAGAGAGTAGAAAAAGATGGAGCTAAGACCGATGTCTTGATGGAGGGCAGGAAGGAGAAAAGGAAGGAGGACAGCAAAGAGAGAATGAAGAATGAGTGTAGTGAAGGAAAGAATAGGAAGTAGAGATGGAGGTGACAAGAACACGAGCAAATAAGGCCTCTATATACTGCAGAAGAAATACTGGGAGGATGGAAAAGACAATAGCTGTGTTTTCATCTACTGTGAAGCAAATTTTAAGCAAAATTTTCAAATGTAAAAAAGAAGAAACAAGTGCAAATTAGGAGAGGCAGACTATGAATATGAAGACCGTTGGGAATATTTGTGAAGATGACGACAGCAGAAAAAGCTTCTTCTTCTTCTTCTTCTTCTTTTTCTTCTTCTTCTTCTTTGTGTATTCAAGCAGAAACAGCTGATCAGTCATGTGACTTACGGTCACTACGTCAGACCCTCCCATTTAGTGCATTAACACTGTTTCTAAAAAGGCAAAACCCACCACAACAGAGCGTAAAAACTTTTTTGTGAGATTGATGAAGTTTTTTAGAATTGTGTATTTCCGTCAAGCTTTTCGAATGTGTAAAGACGCCTCGAAACAAACACGTCTAATAAAGAGAAGGCATTGAAAGGATGGAGAGATTAAGACCGAGGAAAGAATAATGTGGAGAAAATACAAGACAGAAATGAAAGATGAAGAGGAGGAAAGAATGTCCTTTATTCTCTTTTTAAGGAAATACTGTGGTTGCACACACACACGCAATAGTCACTTGTTGAAAGTTACAAAGCTTCAGATGAGCTGTACTTTGATTGAACAGAGTTCATGTTTTCATGTTTCCTGTAAGTGACGTGCAGTGCGGCTGTCTGTGACTGGTCAATAAAACTGGGCTCCCAACATCATGAAGTAGATCCTCAAGTGATTCTGAGGCTGCAGGAACAATGTGTGAATAATCACATCTCACATCACCTTTCTCTCCACCACACAGGGAACATGTACATATGAGTGAAGTCACTTTTCATCATTGCATACTTAGATTTCTTTATTTCAAAGCTAGAATGAAGATGAACAGAGAGAGAGAGAAGTCAAGAAAGGTCAAGAAGACAGTATTTCCATATAGTTACTCCTCGAGCTGTTGGAGTTTGGCCTGTTGCTCTGGTTACAGCCTCCTTCGTGCCATCAGGTCATGATCCTTATCAGTTCAGTGGCTGTGGGTAATGTATGTTTACCCAGTGTACTCATCTTTGTGTCCACTAGTAGGAACATGGAAGTTTGTCACGCTTATGCTATGAAGTGCGCGTGCATCTGTGTGCGCGTGTGTGGTAGCGTGTCTGTGGCGTAATATGCTCGGATTGTGTTGAATTAAGAGGCAGTCATGTTCCTCTGGTTGTTGTGTGAGGCTAATATTTAGCATGTGTGTGGTGTGTGGTGTGTGTGTGTTTTGCTCCTTCATGTTCTGTTTTGTCTGTGAGCTCTCCGCCTGCAGCTCTGTGGCTGACACAGAGACAGAAGGGAGATGAGAAAAATGAATGTTTGTGGGCTTCAGAAGTAAAACAAGATTTTCTCTCAGCCGCTCTCTCTGTTTTCCTTTTGTTATGACATCTGCTGTTCTTTCATCTTTTAAACTTTTCTCCTCACACTCTCTCTAGTTTTCAAGTTAGAACGTAATCAATAAATTGTTTGACATCATAACTTATATTCTGTATCTGACTGCTCCAGTAATCATAATAATTAGAACATTCAGACCCCAAAGACAAAAAGAACTGCATCAAATGTGGGTTTGAACAATGCTTGGCCACACAAACAAATGGTCACATTTTCATATTAATATGAACACGCATCTGGTTTGCTGCTCTGTTGGTCAAACAAAAACATACACTGGATAGTTTAGTGCTTCGCCTCTCCACAACATTTGTTACATGACCAAAATTAAGTGGACATATATGAGATAGATGAACATGTCATGTTGCAGGAACAAAGTTAGAATTTGCTGCATTAAGATTTCTCTTTACTTTGTATTGATTTTACAGATTGACACTGGAGAACTTTCTTTTTCTTTCCAGAGTCACCTTTCAAGCTACAGGTGATGAGTGTGTGTGTGTGTGTGTGTGTGTGTGTGTGTGTGTGTGTGTGTGTGTGTGTGTGTCTGGGTGTGTGTGGCAGGTCTTTTCAGGGTCATCCTCTCTAACTGTGGTTTTCTGGTCGACCACAGTTGTCTGCATTCTGATGCTGCATCAGTCTCGTTATTTCTTGTTTTTTGTGCTTCACATCTGGTTTTAACTTTTGTTTCTCTCTCCCCTTGTGCGTCTCCCTTTCATCACTTCTCTTTCCTCCTCAGACTGTTTCTCTGTATGTTTCGGTAGTGCGGATGATAACTTATTCAAGTTGTTTTCACTGTGTGTGTTTGTGTGTGTGTGTGTGTCAGGTTGAGGAGGGAACCAGACTATGACAATAAAATATTAACTATGTTGTTGCTCTGATTCTGTCTGCTGACCTGCCTGAAGCAAGGTCAAACAAGACAGTGTGTGTGTGTGTGTGTGTGTGTGTGTGTGTGTGTGTGTGTGAGAGAGAGAGAGAGAGACTTAATAGTGGGCCATGGGCCAAAAGCAAACACCTACAGTATTGTATTAATACTTAATTGGCTGACTTCCTGTGCAAAGCGTCACTCTGCCTGATGTGTTCAGATTATGAAAAATAATTGATAAGTTGGAGATCATACTTATATACCAGTCAGGGATCCTACGAAACATCTGGCAGGCAAAATCAAACCTTCAGCCAACAATTTTGTTCATGAAGGGAAATAACCGTGACAGTTGGGATGCGTCTGACCAATGAGATGACTTAAACTAACCCGTGTTTGACCCGGAGAGGATGGAAAGATGACGTGTAGAAGATGGGCAGGAATCGAGTGGGAAAGTTTACCTTTCTCACCCTCTGCTGTGAGCGGGGAAGGAGGGATGGAGGGAAGAGGATGTTGAAATAACAGAGGAGACGGTGAAACAATGAGAGGATGAAGAGGAGGGAGGAAGGACAGAGGGGAGAGAGGACAGGGACACAAGAGGTGATAGAACGGATCAGAAAATGAATAGAAGAGATAGCAGGAGAGAGAGTAAATATTATGAGACTACTTACTGTCCAGACACACACACACACACACACACACACACACACACGCGTGTGCGCACACACACACACACACACACACACACACACACACACACACACACACACACACACACACACGTCCAGCTGTGACCAGTCTTTGTTTCCCTCCAGTAAACATCATATCCAGCCTTCTGATATCCTGGCAACAGATACCTTGACAACCTGATGGGAAAGCATCCTTAATATTGGTGTGAGTGTGTGCATGTGTATGTGTAAAACCCATGTATTACTTACGTTGTGGGGATATAAATCTGTTTATACACTCCCAATGTGTAGACTTGCCTTAGTCTATGTAGTGTCCCCAAAAGTGATGAAAACCTAACAAATCTGTGTGTGTGTCAATTTGACTTAGGCTACTTTCGGGGACATCGACTCAGGACCACTTAAATGGGGACAGCTGGTGCAATTGGGTCCAAAATTGTGTCCTCAATTTAGTTCTGGCTCAGTATTTAGGGTCAGGGTCAGTGTATGTCTCCAGGACTGTTTTGCATGTTTTAGTTCTATGCTACATGTAAAATACCTTTTACTTCTGCATTTGCATTTCCCACTAGATGCCCATGCATCAATATTTAGATGTAGAGTGTTTACACTGTTTGCATCTGCCTCTATTATTGTCATTGTTGGCTTGTTGGAGCCAAATAGGTCGGATGGCAGCCGATTAGAAGGTGATGATAAAATGATGTTGTGTTTTATATAATTGTTGTAAGTCGAAAATCTAAAGGGGACTGTCTGGACTGAACTGTCTGGAAGATGGTTTAATATCAGCATGGACACAGGTTTAACTCACAGTTAACGCTCTGCTTGGCTTATTTTCTGCCATGCCCAATTATCCCGACATTGTCAGCTGACAGTTTGATTTCCCTGTAGGTGCTCAAAGTCCCCCATGGGTGCCTGAGCTCCCGAGCACCCACAGAATCAAACGCTCTCACAAACATCTGCTGAAATACAAGAAAACACTTCATGAAAAAATATCTGAGAATGAAGGAAAGAAGGAAAACAGGAATAAGGAAATACTGCTAATAATGAAGGCGCTCATTTTGATGTGCAGTGCTGCTTTTTAGACTTTCTACTGAAATGGTCACAACCATTTGGCTGTCAGCCAAATACACTGCTGCTAATAATAATAAACTTTGTTTGTATAGCAGCTTTCATACAGGAATTGCAGCAAAGTGCTTTATAAAAACAAACAAAAAAAAAACTATATTGAGATGGGTAATCTGTCGTGGTTGGCATCACATCTTATTGTGCTTTTTCAAAGCTGCTGTATGTTTTTGTTGCATTAAATTACTGATTCAGAAACTGAGTCCTAAAAAGTTTCCAGCTGCGTTTCCTGAAAAGACCAGCGTTCAGACTTTGAAACCACATACTGTTGTGTTGGCAGACATGTTTCTTAGAAGAGCTGTTTTCCTCTTTCTATTGCAGATAAATAATTTGTGACAAACAGAAATAAAAACATTGGTTTTTCTGCTGCTTATATCCATGAGTGGATATATATAAAGTTTACTGAAAGTGAACAGCGAGGGACTGACTGACAAAAACAAAGGCTTAGTTTGGTTCACTGGCCTTTAGTTCAACTGGACTTCATCTCTGTTCTCCTCTGTCTCTTTCCATCAGGCCTCCATTTCTCTGTCTGTCTCTGTCACCATAACAGTCCCTCTCTTCTGCTCCAGCGTGTCCCCTAGTCTTGTTGTTGTCTTCTTTCTTCTCTCTCTCTTTGACTCTTATACTGTCATTTTTTTCCTCCTTCACACTCTTAATTTGCTAGTTTTCCTTTCGTCTCTCAATCCACTTTCACTGACCATCTGGGTTTGGGTGACTGAATTAAGCAGCCTCAGCCCAGTCCTTCAGCTCCTCCAGGCATACCTCAGAGTGTTTACAGACCAGGTGGGATATATGATTCCTTGACTGTGTTCTGGGTCTGCTCTGGGGTCTCCCAGTTGGACAGATCGGATGCTGAAACACCTCAACCTGCTGCTTTTTTCCCCTTTTAATAGATGTTCTTGTTTATCTCACTCCTTGTCCTGCACCACCTCACCCATTTTCATGTGTCTATCCATCAGCTCGTCTTCCTTTGACTGTTCTGTCACTCTGTATATCCCTCATCACCTCCTTCACTGGTTGCTTCATGTCTCAGACACTGCTGAGCTTCAGCAACACCGTTAAACCTCAGACAGTGTCAGGTTCAGTTTAGCTTATTTACTTTGGTCTTGTTTTGTCGAGCTGATGTATTTTCTTTCGAGCTGCCTCGCTGCTTTCAACTGCTGACCTCTCCATGATACTTCCTCTGGTTTGGCCACACAGAGGAGACCTCTGGTTTACTGCTGAACCTTTGACAGGAACAAATGTAACTGACAGAAAAGTGAGTGCACAGATTGACTGGACACAGATCAGCTATTGAGGCCGACAGATCTGCATCTGTAGTCGTGGTAGCCTCCATAAAGACTGTGATGCTCAAGTCAAACAGAAAATAAAATTGTTGGGTGGATCAGAATGGAGAGAAACTTTGCTGTTTTTAGATCCCTCAAAATTAAACATGTTGCAAAACTCTTCTCCCATACACTATGCTTTATTCCCTCAAATATCCCCTGCATGACCCTAAACATCAGCATATTGTATGACAAGGGTCACCAGCCTCTTAGATCTTTACCACAAGTGGGGCAAATAAAGTAAAGTTTATTCTGAGGGTGGTGCCAGAAAAAAGCATACCATAACCTTCCCCAAAACAAAGGGCTTACTCTGTGTACGGTGTTCATGTAAGGACACCTCAGACTCAGCTTGTTAGGCTCACCTTTACAGGGTCAGTTTTGACTGGACTCAGTTGTGCTTTAAGCTGAATGCTAACAATATCAAGCTAACATACTGTAACTACAGTTATGTTTGTATCCAACTCAACAACTGTTAAGACGTTGACATGCTGATGTTTAACATGTTAGCATGTACCATTTTGCCTGTTAGTGCCACCCCCCCAGACACACTTAACATTTTAGTGTGTTAAACTCTAAAAATGTCGACATTATAGGTCTGTGGTAGTGTAGCTTGGTGCTGATAAATACAATAAGTATTTAAAGCATTTCAAACAGTACAATATCAGTTCGTCACCCATCAATAATAACAGTCTTGGGAGTGGAAACAGACAGACAGTATTTTACCAGTTTACTAATTTCTTCACCATCCCATTCTGCGGAGAAAACGGTAAACTGTTGTACAAATTTAATCTGCTTTCACAAAAACATGGTTTTTGAGGCTGGATGTGAAACAGTATTATATCAGCAGTGTGGGTCTCAGTAAGTGGGAGCTTCCTCCTCTGTCAGGCTCTCTGGTTTGACCCTGACGTTAATGGAGTGTATCTGAGGTCCTCCAGGGCAGCCAGAGATGATGTACATCCTCCCCTGTGGTTTATCTGACACACACACACACACACACACACACACACGCACGCACACATTTTTCATCCCTTTAGTTGTGCTTTTATCAGATGGGCTCTGCTGCTGTCAGACTAGATACACAAATTTGACCATTTTAGAAAATAAAACAGCCTAAAAAATGAATTTGCATTGCAAAGCTGCTGCTTTTCTACACTATCAGTCTCTAGAGCTGCATCTCTCCCTCTGCTTGGGCAGCTTGGTGAAGCACATGTGACCATCTCGGGGGATAAGCAGTCTGGTTTCTGCTCCCTAGAACCCTTCGGGCCAAGGGGAAAAACAATATTAAGATAAAGAAAAAGCATTGTTTAGATTGGTCTGAAACTAGCTGGTAATAACCTGAAAATCACTGCATGACCAGAGATGTTAAGATCTAAAACTTTACAATGTTCTAAATGTGTATTGAGTTTAGTTTTTTATGTACGTTATTTTTGTTTCAAATGTTTCTCTGTATGGCAGAAATGAATCTTATGACTGGTAAGTCATTAGTCCTCCACAGATGATGAAGACGATATGGTGGAGTCTCTATCATCAATGTCCTTTAATGGCACAAGTGTAATAATCTTATCATGGTGTCTGTGAGGATTCTTAATCATCCAGGTCATGGTCATCCAAGGTGGGTTGAATCAAGAGCGACTGGATTTGGTACCAAATCAAACAAATCAAAGAATAACTACATTGTGTAATAAAAGGACATGGGTATAATTGAAGATTTTACAGACTGCTGGGACAAAACATGTGCTACCAAAGCATCTGCTGAGCATGTTGCATGTGTTAATACATGCAATCGAGCTGTTGAATATAGTAAATACAAAGAAATCAGAATCTCTCAACATTAAGTTTCTCTCTCTGTTTTCTTGTTTTTCAGGGACCTGAGTGAAAATTTCATCCAGGCCATTCCAAGAAGAGCCTTCAGAGGAGCCACGGACCTGAAAAACCTGTGTGTGAAAGTATACACAAACACACACACACGCACAAAAATAGTGGATAAAAGAAAAAGAAAGAGTCTTCTTAGAATCTTCTATAAAAAAACAAACTGAACACACAGTCAAATACATCTTCTGTTGTATATCCAATTCTTACAACAACAATTCTTACAATTCTTTCACACATACATGCAGTCTATCCCTGAAATGTTCAGGAACATTTCCTGCATGGGGTCCTATGTGAAAGGGAGCAGGGATCAATACTCAGGGAAATCTGCACCAAAAAATTAGAGACTTTTTCTGTCACATTCACACACATCCTTCTTCTTCTTTTTCCTCTTCTTCTTCTTTTTCTTCTCTTGGGTATTGTGACAGTTGGCATCCATAAGTGTTGCATTACTGCCATCTGCTGGACAGTCCCTTTCCGTGTCTGTTCCAGCATTGCCATGATGTGACAAGGTGACTGTAGCTGCATATGTGAATAATGAAAATCACTGGCAGTGCCTGAAGGGAACTATGTGTGAAAGCGGCAAAAGATGCTCCAGTACACAAAAAAAAAAACAAAAAAAAGACTGATGATTGATTAATTGCTGGGTTTAACTGATGAACTAAATATGCATCATTCTGGTGTTCTGGTTCTTTTCATTCGCAGTCAGCTGGATAAAAACCACATCAGCTGTATAGAGGAGGGGGCGTTCAGAGCTCTGCGATCTCTGGAGGTTCTGTGAGTATCCACTTTCAAGCTGAAGCATTTCAGATACACATTGTTTAGCATCTCCCATCTTTTCTCCCACCGCTTCTTGCTCCCTCTGTTATTTTCGCTCCTCTCTGGATCCTCCTCTCTTCCCATTTTGATTGTTCTGTCTCCCCCACTCTCTCTCTCTCTCTCTCTCTCTTCCCCCCCTTCTCTGTTTCTGTGTCTCCCTCCCTCCCAGCACACTGAACAACAACAATATCAGCAGCATCCCGGTCTCCAGTTTCAACCACATGCCGAAGCTCCGCACCTTGTAAGTACTTCACGTCAATGCACGTTACCCAAAATGCCACACTGTTCTCTCTGGAAACAGAGCAGTGAGATGTGAACAGCAGCACAGCCAGATACTCAACAATACTCTTTTTTTTCTTTGCTTCTCTCCTTTTTTCTTATGCTGTGGCTCATTTCCGCTTTCCTACATTACTTCATTCCCTTTCTCTTTCTCTCCTCCATCATGTCCTCCCACCTTTTCTTTCCTCCCCTCACATTTCCCCCCTTTTTCCACCTTCTTTTCTCATTTGCTCCTTCCTTCCCTTGCTTCCTTCCTTCACTCCTCCCTCTCTCCATATCTTCTCTTTCATCACACTGTTCCCTTCTTTTCACTTCATTCCCTCCTTCACTTTTATCTTTCTTCTTCACTGCCATCTATCCTCTTTCCCTTCACAACATATCCCTCTCTCTCTCTCCCTCCTTCCCTCCCTCTTCATCCTCCTAGTCGTCTGCACTCGAACTCTCTGCGCTGTGACTGTCACCTGGCCTGGTTGTCTCCGTGGCTGCGGCAGCGGGCGGCATTAGGCCTCTACACTCAGTGCAGCTCTCCTCCCTCCCTGAGGGGCCTCAACCTTGCCGAGCTGCGCAAGAGCGACTTTGCCTGCTCAGGTACAGCAGCCCAGTGACTCAACACACTCTGCTGTGGATGGTAAGGTTGAAGTTAGAACCATCTTTGTTTGTTTGTTTGTAGGCCACGGCGGCAGCGCCTTTGTTCAGCCGTGCAGCCTGGCGTCTGGCTCCTGTCCTCCGATGTGTTCCTGCAGCAACAACATTGTGGACTGTCGAGGGAGGGGCCTCACTGCCATCCCCGCCCACCTGCCAGAGGCCATGACAGAGATGTGAGTCCATTGTTGTCACTTGATTTTGAGCTCATGTTATCTTAATATGAGTTTTGAAATATCGCACATTGATTGTTTTTATACACTGGAACAAGAGCAAAGTACAGTGTTTCCTGCAGTATCTAAGTGTAATGGTACTTCATTGTTCTTCTTCATGCTCTCCACTTGCTCTTAATATGCACTGAAAACTGCTTTGACTGCACACAGACTGGTTTTTGAAATACTTAACTACACACTATATAAATCCTGCTGGCCTTCAGCCAGCAGCTCACACTCAGGAATAAGACAGGGCAGTTTATCACGGCGGGTTGGACAAATGGAATAAATAGACTACACAGGCTGCGACATGTACTTAATGTTTCAGCCAACATGTAAAACATTCTGATGTGTGATCCAACATTTTGAGCATGTGATACAGTTTGGGGATATGAGTGATATCAACAGATTAGCACAAGACTGTTGAGACAAACAAAAACAGAGCACACAGTAGGTGTGATGCTGCCTCTGGTAAATGCTGCTTATATAGAAAAAAATGCCATAAAAAGATACTCATTGAAACATTAGCTCCAGCTAAAGCTAAAGCTCCAGTCAGTTTCTACGAGATTTTTTTTTCCTAAAGTATTTTTTGCTTGAAAGCAGAATACAGAAATCAGTTTTTGTCCTTTTTTGTTTTTATTGGACCCCAAATTCTTCTTTTATTGTACAATAATAGCAATTTTGAACAATACTAGTATTAAAATCCATGAAAAATCTAAATATTTAGGATGAAATGTGACAAAGGAGAGGTTCACCCACAATTTTCTGAATTAAAATTTCATATCTGACATTTCCTGCAAGATATGAAGGATCTTTTGTTTCACTTTGAATGAGAATCATGCTGCAGTAGTTGACAGGAGAACGGAGATTTAAATTAATGTTGCATGTGGACAAATGTTTGAGTAGTTTGAATGGAAACTCCAGACGGTCCTATTGATGGAGGGAACATCCAGCTGGCAGCTGTGCTGTGGTGTCTAACAACCTACAGGAGGCAAATTATTAACGTCTCTCTCTCTCTCTGTCTCTCTCTCTCTCTCTTTCTCTCTGTCTATATGTCTCTATCTGTCTCTTTTTTTGTCTTTCTCTCTCTCCTTTCTCTAGTCGTTTGGAACAGAATGGCATCAAATCAGTTCCTCCAGGTGCCTTCACCTCTTACAAGAAGCTTCGTCGAATGTGAGTCCTCTAACACAACAGGATATTCTCTCAGAGATAAAGACTCACCAATATCATTATTTTCCCATCATAATATAAAATATAAGACAGTGGTGAAGGAACCCGTAGACAGGTTAAGTACATTGGGAGGAGATCCAGATCAGAATATAGTACAGGAGGCCATACATCCCATCTGGCCAGGGAATGCATGGGGATAACGACCTGGGGGACTTAAAGTGAGACTACAGACTTAAATAAAGATACATTTTAGATGA
The DNA here is from genome assembly GCA_037975065.1 of Chaetodon trifasciatus. NCBI lineage: Eukaryota > Metazoa > Chordata > Actinopteri > Chaetodontiformes > Chaetodontidae > Chaetodon > Chaetodon trifasciatus. The sequence goes on along the minus strand of JBBMOE010000032.1, from coordinate 358,768 downwards.
AAATATATTTATAAAGAAGTTCATCATCAGCACTAAAATATTTCCTTCAGCTATGATTTGTAGTGTAATTATGACGTCAAGTGATTCAATATGCTGGACATTTTTCTTCATTGGAGGTAGTTTGAGAGTCAGCTAAGCTAACACCATCCAGCCAGAGAGGCTGTGGTTTTACGGCTCCACCCCTTCATTTCAACACAACCAATGAGACTACGGTATTTCTGTCTCCAGAGAGGCAATGCCTCTGAGACAATCTTCATGTTTTAAACTCTGATCTGCCAACTGGATCATTTTCTTCTTTCTCCGTCTCAACTGTTCACCGAGCTGTGTTTTTCCTGCTCCACGTAACAAACAGCCCAAGTGGATTTTCAGCATGGAGGAGCGCTTGATTTATGTCAAGCCCATGCATGCCCCCATCAGAGGCCTTTAAAGGGTCTCGCATGATGAATCAAGCACATATTACTGTGATCTGGTTGAAAAAATGTACGTTTGACCACAATAATAATGTTTATAGCTTCATAGCCTTGTACTCTATTTTAGTTTTCTTTCTTTCTTTTCTTTCTTTGTGGCTTTTGGTCTGTCCACTCTCACTGTTTCTTTCTTTCTCTTTTCTTTTGCCCATTTCCATCCTCAATCATTTTCTCTCTCCATCTTTGCCTCTCTGTGGTTTTCCTTTTCCTCTCGATCTTGTCCTTCTCTCCCCCATCGTCATCTTACATCATCACTATGAGACCGTCCCGAGTCCTAAGAGGGGGGTTGATTACATTACCAGACTGGTTTAAGTGGTCTGTCTTAAAATTTATCATGACAGTTGAGCGACTGACATGTGGCAGCAGAACCAAGGATTTTATAATCTGACACGTTGTGGTTTGGCCGGCGGGACCAAATCGGAGTTGTAAAAACTTCAAATTGGCAGGCGGAGCAGCTCTCGCTCTCTTAGAGAGTCAACCTCACTTACAGTCCAGTCATCTCATGAAGTGGAGTTTCTCTTCTTTATATGTTTTTCATTTGATTCAATTTAATTTGGAGATTAGAAAAATGACCAATAAAGCTGTTCATGTATGTTTGACCCCAGAGAATCGCGCATGGAAAATGCATCACTAAAAATGTTCTCAGAAACTTTCAATCCTAATGTTTTGTTATGTGGCGCTTTTGGCAAAATATGGTTACAAAGGTCTTTTCAACAACAGCACACAGAGTTAAACAAAGCTATGAAATGGTCGAATAGATAATGTGAAATAGTAAAATAATAAAAGAATTACAAACACACAGATGAACACAACCATAAGCTAACTACAATAACAAGTAGGAATATCATCAGAAAAATCCTTTAAAAGCTATTGTTTAAAAATAAGATAGAAAAGAAGAAACCTGCTCTAGCTGTCTTGATGCCCGCTCCTGGAAACAAGAGGGAACTACCAATTGAATTTCTTTATTTAAACAGAAATTGCGGTCAGTAATTTCCTGCTGTAATGGCTTACAGAATGGGATAATGATACAGGCTGCGACCTTTGACGGCGGCCCTTGAAATAAGACGACACTTTTCACCTTCTCATCAAAACAAAGATGAAGTGTTTAGCGGTTCTTTCAAAGTTCAGAGGAGAAGTGTTTCTGGCTGCTGTGACTGAAGTCTGTTAGTGTTGTTGCATGTGCATTTCATTCCCAGAGACCTGAGTAACAACCAGATATCTGAGATCGCTCCTGATGCTTTCCACGGCCTCCGAGCTCTCAACTCCCTGTGAGTAGCACACAGATTGTCTGTGCGTGTGTGTGAATCAACTGTTGGAGTGTTATGGGAGTGCCTCTTCCAATATGTGTTTACATATGTCTGTATTATAGCTCTCTATATCTCCATATGCTTGCACCGCATGCATGTGTTCGTGCGTCTGTTGGTCTGAATAACGCAAAAGTGGCGCCTGCTCTTTGTAAACAGAGATCCCTTATGAAATATCAGGATTTAAATCCATCAGCAATCACAGTGGGTGGCCTGCAGGTCTGCATGTATATGCGCCTGTACTGTTTGTGTCTGTACTGTGGCACGAAACTGATGGAAAACATGTGAAAACAGGTTCATTTAAGGGAAAAAGCAAACAAACATGACCTCTGCTCTGTGTGCAGGGTTCTGTATGGTAATAAGATCACTGAGCTGCCCAGCGGAGTGTTTGATGGCCTGTCCTCTGTGGAGCTGCTGTAAGTCCAAACCACAACATGCATATATTTGTCTGAGCTGATATTACACTCACTGTGTTTTACATAAAGGAATTTCAGGTCAGGTGTCAAATGGCTTCAGTGTGTAGTTTTTGCTAAGTCAAAAACCAGGCTTCTGAGATGTCATCAGGTTCATTATGCCAATGTTCTCTTGTGTTTATCAGGTTGCTGAATGCCAATAAGATCCACTGCATCAGAGCCTCAGTGTTCAAAGATCTGGAGAACTTGGCTCTACTGTCGCTGTATGACAACAAAATCCAGAGTCTGGCAAAAGGAACTTTCAGCTCACTGCACAGCATCCAGACACTGTAAGAAAACCCTCACACATACCATTTTAAGTTCTGTTTGGTTCACTTCTACTCCATTCACTCTGATCTGACTGATGTCCTGCCCCCTGTCATTTCCCATNGTGTGTCCTGCCAAGTGTCGCTGTGAGGCAAACGTGGTCGACTGCTCCAACCTCCGCCTCACCAAGTTCCCCGAACACCTGCCGTCCTCCACTGAAGAGCTGTGAGACATAAGCAAACACATGCACCTGAACTGAACACATACACCTGGGCAGAACACATACACCTGAGCAGAACATATGCACCTGAGCTGAACATTTGTACTGTCTAATATCAATAGACCGAGACTCTGTATGTTTTCTGGACTGATAATAGTGCTGGCGTACAGTATGTGGCTGGCTCTAATGATTATTTTCAGTATAAATTGGTTTATTTGTTTGTTTATTCGTTTATTCCCTTAATGTTCAGTCCCACAAGTTCATAGAGCACAAAAGAACATCTTGAAATTGTTTGTCTGGTCAAACCAACAGTCTAAAATATGCCACTAACAAAGACAAGCAGCAAATCTTCACTTTTAAGAAGCAGAAATCAGAAAATGTTTGACATTCTTACTCGATAAATCACATAAAAAATGAATTGATTACCAAAGTTTTCAATACAATTTTCTCTTGATTGATTCTATTAATTGTGATATGTGATCAGCCAATGTCAGCTGATGTTTTCGGCCTCGCTGATATATCAGTCTGGCTCCAGTATACATAATGTAACTGTGTGTGTCATATTCTGTTTGGGCGATGCTTTTATTAAAAGCGCATGCATTTTAACATGGTTAGTCCCTGTGAGGTCAGCAGTCCTGTGCATACACACACACACATGCACGCTGTACACTTTATGGATATCCATGTTGACATGCTGTGTATGGACTCATACTGCATGGATGCACACTCACTGGACAAACACACACATTCCAAACCGGCTCTTCTGCTAATGATGTTTTTGCTCTGTCCTCCTCATGTCTGCTCTCTGTGACCGTCGTAGGCGTCTCAACAACAACGACCTCTCTGTGCTGGAGGCCACCGGAGCCTTCAAGGGCCTGTCGCAGCTCAAGAAAATGTAGGTCACTCAGAAAGCTTCAACAATGACGAATACCCGTTCAATCGTCTAAAGAAACTTCCACTTCCATTGTCTCGCCTGTACTGTGACCTTTAGAGGGAAAAGAGATTCAGACTAGACTACTCTGTAGTTTGTGAGGATTTATAATGTTTCAACACACTCAAAACAGCAACAAGAATGAGCTCTCCTTTTTCTAAATGATCATATTCAGTTGGTGCCTTGGCCTGAATCTCCAAGGATGTGAGAAAACAATAGACTGTGGAAAACGTTTCTTATTTTGGGTTTTATCTTCCCTCCTTGCAGTAACTTCAGCAACAACAAGATCTCAGAGATTGAGGATGGGGCATTTGAAGGCGCCTCCTCGGTGGTGGAGCTACACCTGACAGCCAATCACCTGGAGTCTGTGAGAGGAAGCATGTTCAGAGGCATGGAGGGGCTACGCATGCTGTGAGTGCACCTCATTCTCCTCCTTTAATATTAATCATAGCGCAGAGAAACGTATTTAACTCAACTACAGTCCTAAAGACCTCAAACAGGTGCAAGTTTTTATTGGTCCCCTCAACAGTACCTTAAGGCCTAATGTACTCAAATCTGACTGTGTGTGTGTGTGTGTGTGTGTGTGTGTGTGTGTGTATAGGATGTTAAGGAACAACAAGATCAGCTGTATCCATAACGGCAGCTTCACAGGACTGGCCAATGTCAGGCTGCTCTCCCTCTATGACAACCAGCTGAGCACCATCCTGCCTGGAGCCTTCGACACACTGCCCAACCTGTCCACACTGTGAGTGACACACACACACACACACGCATATCTCTTTTATCCTGTCTGTCTCCTGCTCTCCATCTCTTCTGTCCATCAGGAATCTTCTGGCCAATCCTTTTAACTGTGACTGCCGCCTGTCCTGGTTCGGGGCGTGGCTTCGGAGCCGACGAATCGTTACAGGGAATCCTCGCTGCCAGGGCCCCGCCTTCCTCCGAGAGATCCCTCTGCAGGACGTAGCTGTACCCGACTTCCGCTGCGAGGATGGTATGATACGCACACTCAAATATAAACACACATATAGCCTGACAGGAGCACAGCATCGTCACTGTGACATGAAACCTGTAGAGGAGCACGCAGACGGAGGTGAGCAAGAAACTTCTGAAAGTTCTGAAATTTTTATGTGACGGCAGCGTTATAACCACATCATGTGAAATATCACCTCTTGATGTTTCCATTTTATAAGCTGAGCCCACAGCCTCCTATCTGTGTGCTCAGGTTCTGTTCTGGAGGACAGCAGCTGTGCTCCGGGGCCACAGTGTCCCAGCCAGTGTACCTGTATGGACGCAGTGGTCCGCTGCAGCAACAAACACCTGCAGGCTCTGCCCAGAGGACTCCCCCGCAATGTCACCGAACTGTGAGTCTGAAGACAGAACCCCAGCAGCTTTTTGAATTGAATTAAAAAAACAATATCAGGAAATTAAAGCATATGCATTTGTATACTGCTAATACAGCGACATTATGTGCAGTAAAAGTTGTACCAGTTATTCTCTCACCAGCAATTTTTATCTTCCCTCATTAAAAGTTTGTCAATATGTGTGCTGAGGTAGTTAGTACACAGTGTGAGGCTGACAGACAAATTGAAATTGTATTTGAAAAACTTTTTTTTTTTTTTGTTTTTTTTATCAATGCTCTGATTGTTTTCCTGCAGTAACCAGGCCCTTTACTTTACCATATGCCAATGTAATTATATTCATTCAGAGGGAAGAAGCCGCTTGACTTCATGCAGATGTGATTATGTGTGAATCAGCGATTTGTTATTCAGAAATGATCATAGAATTTCCTTAATGGAGGTTTGAAATTATCATTCAGCAGAGATGCACAACTCGTCTCTCTCTTGTCCTCTCAGGTATCTGGATGGTAACCAGTTCACCAGTGTTCCTAAGGAGTTAGCCTCTTTCAAATACCTGCAGCTTGTGTAAGAGGCCCTCAACTGCGCATTGATGTACCTCGTCACACTCCCTCAATGCTCAGCTACATCTGCAGTCACTCTACTGATGCTTTTTTCTTTTTTCTTTGATTAAGACGCTTTGCAGTTACACAGACACCATCTTATTGTTTTGTCTCTACTCTTGTGCATTGAATTTGAAGTGAAGTTTCAAGTGATGACTTTAAGCTTTAACAGTGGACAGTGAGGGACTTGTAGCTCATATTGTACATGCTCCTAGTTATAGGACAATGTAGCAAGACAGCAATTCCAAACATACAGCTGACCAAGGAGCACTTTAGGGCAATGAGTGGTATGATCCTAACAGTTCTATCTGGCTGATCACATGTATCACTGCTAGAGAGCAGACTGAAGGCAAAAAGCCCCCAAAACAAGCAAGAAGTGAAGCTGGCTTCAGAACAGGCCTGATAGAGAGTCGCCATAGAAAGCATTTGACTGTATTTATGAGTAAGCCCAGCAGGGGGAGCTGTGGACTGTGTAGTTAAAGTCCAGCTCATTTCAAAAGGCTTCGTGTGTTTATAAAGTACCACAAACACGCAAACATCAACTGATGAAGTCAATTCAGTGATGAGCAGCATTTTAGCATCTTCTAATGTATCTGTGTGAGAGAATGTGTGTATGTTAGCGTCTTCTAAAGTGTGTCTGAGTGTGTGTGTGTGTGTGTGTGTGTGTGTGTGTGTATTGACTGGAATTTACCTTTTTCCCCTGCAGAGATCTGAGTAACAATAAAATCAGCTCCCTTTCTGATGACTCCTTCTCTAATATGAGCCAGCTCACCACTCTGTGAGTCTACTCACACATACACACACACACACACACACACACACACACACACACACACACATACATAATGTATGAAATGTTAAAGGAGAATTTCACCCCAGATTAATGATCTGATCTCACGTCTCTGACAGAAAGACTATATGTATCTCTTGAGATAAGATATGTCCAGTAATGTTAATCATACGAATTCATCGCTTTGACACACAAAGTTTAGTGTGTCTGACATGAACTGTAACACGTGGAGCAGTGCAGTGTTCATACTGATGGTATCTTAGAGTGTGTTGCTTTTCCTCCTGCAGGATCCTCAGTTACAATTCTCTACGCTGTATCCCCCCTCTGGCACTGGGTGGCCTGCGCTCTCTGAGACTGCTGTGAGCTCACACACACACACACACACACACACACACACACACACACACACACACACACACACACACACACACCATGCATGTGTGCCATTGGATAAACCCATCACTGTCATCCCCTTNTAAACCTGAAACCCTTCCCTCAGTCAGTGAGTTGACTCTTTGGCTCTGTGTTTCTTTTTATCAGAGCGATCGGAGCCAACCCTCTGTACTGTGACTGCCGTCTTCTCTGGCTGTCAGACTGGGTGAAGAGCGGTTATAAGGAGCCCGGCATCGCCCGCTGTGCCGGACCCCGCGGTATGGAGGGCAAGCTGCTGCTCACCACCCCAGCCGACAAGTTCCAGTGCGTGGGTAAGCCGGCAGGAAGCCACACTGACACGAAGACACACTTTTACAACAGTCGTTTCATGTCTGCACTGACAGGTTTGATTACCTTTGTTCTTCCAGCAAAAATATTTTACCAGGTTTGTGTTTTCTAAATCAAAGTGACGCGACCTGCTGTTTCAAACCTATTCTCATAATATCATCAATGGCCTTTCAGTGATTTGTGATGAATACAAAGCTAATTTGCTATTTTAATTCATTAAGTCGTTTAATTTGTGAAACGATCCAAGAGAACAAACACCCATATGCTGCTGCTTCGTAATAGATGATATTTAACAAAAGAAAGCATTTTCATCTGCGTGACCTTCATCAGGAGTTGGCAGCTTTCACTCCCACACACCTGTCACAGCTGAGGATGCTCCAGTGCACTGAAGTAAAAATCTGCAGAAAATTGCCTTAATAAATGAATTTTGCTGAAGACACACATCTAAAGTCTGATTCCCTGTTTTCTGTTTTATACACCAGGCCTCTGTTAAGATATGAGCAATGCTTGGTTTTGCCTGTAAGTTCAGAGAGATCTGATGTTTTTGGTCATATGGAAGCATGTGATCTGTGACTTTAATGATATTCGTACAATAAAAATAGCTTATTTGTCAGGTTGATTTAGTTTGTTTTAAACCGATGACTTTTTTATTGAGTTATCCACAACCAAAAAAGATGGCTGACCTTTCATGTGTTTCACCATAAATCTCTCATCACACCTCAATTCCACAGCAGAGCCAGACTGATATTGAATTTTTGAGGCTGATAATTATATTGATTGAAGAGAGTTTAGAAGTATATTTGGATTTATTTTGAAATAAATGCATAACTAAACAACATAGTCTTTAAATCTTAATGTTAAAGATTTGTGAGCAACAACGACGATTTTTTACAGCTAAAAAAAAAATAACTTGGAAAAACTGAGAAATGCTGACATTGTTTCTCAATGATCTCAAACACATCATTTCTCCACGGCAAATTGCTGTTACTTATCGGACGACAGGCAGATGATGACACATCAGTTATAACGACAGTCTTCTCTGTTATGCAGATGATACACAGCTATACGTATGTTCCACTCAGTTTAGTAATCTGCTTTCCAGCTTCACTGATATTAAATTGTAAATTGTTGCATTTATTTAGTCCTTTTATCCAGAGCTTTTTACAGTTTGGCTCTCATTCAACCATTCACACACTGAGCTAACTGTGTAAGATGCTGCCCTTATTATTTGGGAAATTTCAGTTTCATTGTAGACATGTAAACAGGAGGAGCCGGGGATCAAACCAGCACCCCTGTGATTGAGCCACAGCTGTCATCTTCCTAAATTTCAATGCTAAAGATAAACTAGAACCAAACCAAACCAAACTAAAACCAGCCCCAACCGGATGTTATCTTTATGCTCAAACATAAATGAAATCCATCACTTCTTCTGCATCCTGTTTGGGTCTTTTGACAAAGTCAAAAGACACTGATACCTCCTGTCAGTGATCATACTAATGTCTTGATAATGACCTTTTTAACTTGCGTCTGTCTTTGTGTGTGTGTGTGCGTTTGTGTGTGTTGTCAGGTCCTGTAGACGCGTCTGTTCAGGCCAAGTGCAGCCCATGTGTGGCCTCTCCCTGCCAGAACCAGGGTGTCTGCAAAGTGGACCACACACGACTGTACACCTGCACCTGCAAGTCTGGCTTCACGGTACGCAACCTCCTGTGTGTGTGTGTGTTGTGCACATGCAGAGAGGCTCGTGTGATGTAGTTAGTGGATTTGTCGTTTTTTCTTTCGGCACCTCGTGACATCTAATCAAAATGGTTCTTCCTGTAAACATACAACAATCAAGCCAAAGCTGAATGTTTAAAACCACTGATGCAGTTTTTATGTGTGTTTGCGTGTTGTTAGTGATTATTTTAAGCCCACATCTGTCTCTGATAATCCCATCAAATTATTCAGATGACCAGATCTGATGTTGTACGCAATATTTAATTTATCTATATGTAATGTTTGTGCGTGTGTGTGTGATATTTCAGGGTAAACACTGCGAGACTCCAGTTGATGCTTGTGTCAGTAATCCCTGCACCAACGGAGGAGTCTGCCTGAGTGACGAACAGACCAGAGGGTTCAGGTAACAAGTCTTAAAACATCCAACAAATTAACCTGCAGACAACATCTGATGACCCTGAAACCAACAAAAGATGGCTGTTTACTGTTGCTTCTTCAGGACATCTTAAGTCTTTTATATCCCTGGCTGACTTCCTCTTCTGTTTTGGTTATTCTTGCTGGCTTTAGCCACATGAGCAGAGAAGTTGTAGGAATTGCAATGTAGGTCTAAGACCCATATATCTCTGTTGGATGAATTGCCATGAATTGTACTATGGTAGAGTCATGGTCCTAATGGCATCAATGTCTTTGGCGATTCTCAAAGTTTTCATCTAGCGCCACGGACAGGTCAATAAGTACCACTTGTCCAATGGTTTATCTCATGACACAATACCCTGAAAAGTAATGAGAGAAATCACGCCACCTTCATTTGTAGCATGAGATAAAAGCTAATCTAACATGCTAACATAGAGAGGGCAGCACGTTTATGGATGTTGATATGCTAAAATTAGCACACATAAATATAACATACATATATAAATGTAATATGAGGATGTTAACATATGAAATGATGTTTTTTTTATATAAGAATTTAATGATGCAGCATATGAGTATTGCTGCTTCATTCTGAACCACTTTGAGGTTTGAATCGCTTTCTGCTACATCCAGAATAAAAATCAGCGAGATGAGTTAACATAGTCGAAGTGGGAAATGTTAAATAAATGAACTTTCACAGTTTCCAGGTTTCTAACAGGCTTTTATTGAAAGAATGTTTTGTGAAGTTCCTGAATTGAAAGAAGCATGACAGCACCAGCTGCTCTGGGCTTAGCCTGCCACCAGACACAACAACAGGTTTTGTCTTTGTTTGATCACATGAAGTGCTAATAAGCCACGTTGGTTAATCTGTAATTAATTTGCATATTGTAGTGAAATGAATTGCTTTTACATGTTTATCCCTTCAAGTTTATTTGTGTTTGTTCTTTTTCTGTTTTCCTTTAGTCAGTATTTCATGTAGCTGTCAGTGTTACAGTTTATCTGTGTCTTTGTTTTTATTTGTCTAGCTGTGCATGTGCGTTTGGTTTCCATGGTACTTTCTGCGAGGTGAATGTGGACGATTGTCAGGACCATGGATGTGAGAACGGCGCCACCTGTGTCGACGGAGTGGGCAACTACACCTGTTTGTGTCCTCCAAACTACACAGGTATGACATCAGCATCGGCTTTTCTCACTCCACCTCCATCTGCTCAGTCATTTTCATGAGGGAACAATAACACTGAAGCATTTTACAAAATATGAATGTTTTCAGAGAGTGACGTAGTTGATCCATTGTAATCCTGTTGTGAGGGAAAATGATCTTCTCTGAAAGTAACTCAAGTAACAAACTGTCTCCTCTCATTCTCAGGTCTGCTTTGTGAGGAAGATGAGGGTGTGTGTTCTCCAGGTAGAAACCCCTGTCAGCATCAGTCCACCTGCATCAGCACTCCTACCGGCCCCAGGTGACAACACACACACACACACACACACACACACACACACACACACACACACACACTCACTCACTCACTATATCACTGCCAGGCTCAGCAAAGTTTCAGATCCCAGATGAGATTAAAAACACAGACACGCACACAAAAACACATGCAAAGGTACATGAGGATTGCTGAGGCGTCTGTTGACTCCCTCAAATCCAACACCATGTGTCATGTTGTAAAAATGTGTGTGCGTCTGTTTGTGTTCCAGGTGTGTGTGTGTTCCCGGCTGGGTGGGGCCAGACTGCGGTATAGACTATAATGAATGCGTGGACCATCGCTGTCAGAACGGAGCTCAGTGTGTCGACCATCTGGATGGCTACAGCTGTGTCTGTCCACAGGGATACAGGTACTGGAAACAACTGAGGATACTGGGAGCACAGGTGGGCACAGGGGGCCCTGTGCATACAGAACCTGGAAACTGAAGACTGTCGGGACTCCACTGGAGATTAGAAACATGGTTTCCTTTATTATGTAAAGGATACAGAAAACTTGATTTTAAAAAAAATATCTCAATTTACATACTGTGCAAATGATCTAAAATTACACAAAACCATCAAATAACAGTTAAAAATCATTATAGTTTATTTTGACTGGAGTCAAGTACCTGATCCACATTAATGGATGCATCAGAGAATTGTTTATCATTAAGTCATTAAGCTGAATGAGTACATGAAAGGTGTATTCTGATCCTCTCAAATGGCTTCTTTTTCCCTTCAGTGGTGAATTTTGTGAGGTGGCCCTTCCTCCCCTGACACCCTGCCAGCTGGCTCGCTGTCAGAATGGCGCCCCCTGTGTGGAGAAGAGTGGGACTGCAATCTGTCAGTGTCTGCCAGGCTTTGAGGGTGAGAGCTGCGAGAAGCTGGTCAGCGTCAACTTTGTCAACAGAGATTCTTACGTTCAGCTCCAAGACGTCAAGAACTGGCCTCAAGCCAACATCACACTGCAGGTGAAGACACGAGCTCGCATCCAGACGCATCATACTGTAAGTCACAGACAGGATGGAAGACACACACACACTTACTCTGATTAGTGTGTGTGTTTGTTTAGGTGTCAACAGCAGAGGAAAATGGCATCTTGCTCTATAATGGAGACAACAAGCCAATCGCCATGGAGCTCCATCAGGGTCATGTCAGGGTCACATATGATCCTGGAAACCAGCCTGCCACCACTATCTACAGGTACACACACACACACACACACACACACACACACACACACACACACACACACGCACACACACACACACACACACGTACTAGATTTCTTGAAACACAGGCTAACAGGAAGTGCTAGCCTGCTATCAATGCAAGTTTCAAGAAATCTGTAACTTTATGAATAGTATTGTTTAGTAGTACTATTTCCAAGCTGTAAAAATACTCCACAGTAGGTAAAAGTCCTGCATTGAAAATGTTAGGTAAAAGTATATAGTGTATCAGTAGATACTAAGATCATTGGTACTCATGCATTAGTGTGAAAGCAGCATTTTATTGTTGTTGTTGAGGTGCTGCTAATTTTTAGCTATTCCGTGTAGGCCTGCAACTAATGACCATTTTCATTCTGGATTAATCTGCCGATTATTTTCTCACTTAATCGACTGGTTGTTGTGAGAAATGTGGTCACAATTAAAGTCACACCTTCACAATGTTTGTTTTGTCTGACCAACAGTCCAAACCTCAAAATAACTCACTTCACTGTCATTTAAGGCAGCGCATCCTCACTTTTGAGGAACTGGAACCATGAAATGTTTTTTGTTTTTTTGTTTTTTTTCCATGAAAGAATACTTAACGATTATTCAGTCATTAAATATGCAAATTTTCATTACAGTAGATGACCCATAAGCAGTGGCTGATGGCTCATCTCTAGTGGAGCGTCTTTAATTAGTTCTCATCATTTTCCATCATTTTGCATAATTTCCTCAAAGGAGCAGATTTGTTTAATTTTTTTTCCATTTCAGTGACAGTTTACAGTAAAAAAAATGTCTTCTTGCAGCAAGCACAGCTCAGAATATGTGTCCAGAACCAGAGTTTTTGGTTCTCATAGAAACTCATAGAAACTAAAAATACTAAAAATACTGAGTCATATGCAGGCAGGTGGTTAACAAGCACCAGGTGAGAAGGTGCAAGTCTTTGACCAAAGCCCCATCAATTAAAATTAAGAAGGAAAAGAGTTAAACTGCGTTTTTCTGTGTTCATGACCACACAACACATCTAACATGAAATTTAAACATGTGACTCCAACCAGCAGCTACAGGTTAATCGGTGTGTTCAGATTTTGAAAGCCGAGTGTTCATTAAGACGAGAGACAGACTGGACTCCCGTCAGTCACTGAGCAGCCTCTCAGCTCACTGTAGCCCAGCAACACTGGTCAGAGTGTATTAGAGCATGTTCTGTGTTGCTCAGAGTGAGTCCTGCAGTGTTTGAGAATGTGGACAGATGACATTGGCTGACATTGGCAGTATGGACATTCTGGTTTATTCATGGACGCGGCCAGAGGACACTTGAAGCTTGAGAGTCCACTTGATCAGGTGTTGAGTGCTTCAATGTTTGCATGGATCACTGTAAAGGAGGAGGAGGCTCGGCCAGCCAACAGCATGACACACACACACACACACACACACACACACACACACACACACACACACACACACACACACACACACACACACATCCTGAGGCTATTTGTGTAATAAGCAGCTGCAGAGAAGAGCAGAATGACAGAAACTTACCTGAAAAAAGAAAAAATATGAGAACAGAGAAAGAGTGAAACAACAGACATCTTGAGATGTGAACAAAAGTATGAGTAGTTGTAATCAACACTAAAAGACCTCATGACTGTCTCATTCACATACCAGATGGTATTGTCCATTTATAACATAAACCTGTATGTAGCCTGGTCCCAAATGTCTGATCTCTGTCGATATCTTTGAATCAGCCTTCAGCGATTCATATAGTTTTTATGTTGTGCACATTATTATTTGGTGGAACAATTGACCATCAGATATTTATAAGATGGATCAAAAATATCAAGCTCATGTTCCTGAATAGCTACTTTATTACCACCGTGAAGAATAGTGAATAGTGAAAAATCCACAGAAGTGGCAACAAGGTGGATCAGATTGATGCAGCTCATAAACTGCTTGTAAAAGCTGCTACCACAACACTAGCTGGAGGGGTACTGACTGACTACTACTGGTTACTAAATAACTCTTTCTCTCTGGGTCACTCTTTACTGCCGGACTGTCTCTGGGCCATCCAGAGCGGTCAGGCTGGGTGTCCTCAGGGCTGCCGCTGGGCTGCCTGCTCTACAAGCACTTCTTTGCCTCCTTCTCCAGTACCAGCTGGTGGCTGCACTGCAGTCACTGTCTTCCTTAATCTGCCCTCAAAACAAACCGTGCTGTGCTGCTGCCAAAACCAAGTAATGTTAGTCCTGGCTTTAGTTTTGCCAAACTCTGTGTTCATGGAGGGGCAGCCCGGCCCGCTCAGCCTGGCCCAGAGACACAACTATCATACCCAGATCTGTTTGTTTACCGGGAAAACTACAGCTCACAATCTGCTGAATCAGCATCACCGCCGACTATGTGTTTTACAAACCAACCACAAGAAAATCACCAGAGCATGCAGCCTTTATTCTTGACTCAAACTGATAACACATGAACGTTTTCCATGACTCAACACTCTGATAAACAGGACCATTAAGTCAGTGCGCGTGGTTTCATCTAAACTGAACGGAAAAATGATAGACTGAATATTGAAACAGGTTCCTTCTGAAAAACTAAATGTGTCCATGAGCTGACAAAGTATTGAGAATACCCATCTGCCATTCTTTGCCTGAGCTAAGTTCCTACATTGTAGATTTAACATGAAATGTGTGTCTTACACACAGTGCTGAGACGGTGAACGACGGGCAGTTTCACACAGTAGAGCTGGTAACCTTCAACCGGATGGTGAACCTGTCTGTGGACGGCGGAGAGCCAGCGACTCTGGACAGTCAGGGCCGGAGCCAGCCAGTGACGGGGGAGGCGCCTCTGTACGTAGGAGGTAAGAGCAGAGAGGCTGGGGAGGGTAAACACACTGAGACAAAGACACCAAAAATGAATATGAATTTCAGACTGTCACCAGATTTCTGTCTCACCGTCTGTCTCTCCAGGTATGCCTGAGGAGGTGATGCCCGCCTCTCTGGGTCTCTCCTCGCAGACCCTCAACATGTCCAGTTTCCACGGCTGCATCAGGAACCTCTACATCAACCACGAGCTGCAGGACTTCACCCGCAGCCACATGAAGCCAGGGGTGGTGCCGGGCTGTCAGGCCTGCCGTAAACTCAACTGTCTGCACGGCATCTGCCAGCCCAACGCTGCACAGGTAGGAGACAGCAGTCCACAGTGAGACGGCATACACACACAACAATAACAAAAGCTAACTAAACACTAATGCATAAATACGAACAAAACAACTTTTAAAATCAATTTAAAACAGTTTCATACCCTTTTTATTGTTGTTTTATCGTTGTGTCACATGCTCATTTGTTTAGATTGTCCCTGAACTCTCCTTTAACATCAAATCTGCTCTTTTGTGAATGTCCTGTTTGCTTGAACGTTGCATGATGTGAAGAACACTTGAATGTTATTATATATATATATATGTCGTAGCAGACGTGCACAGCATTTCGGTTTTGTAAGGCTTCTTTATTCTTCTCATATGTTGCTGCTGTTTAGACTGAATACTTTGAGGGACACAAAATAAAGGAGGCTGAAGGTCAATGATGTTCAATGTATTTTTGCATTATTCATGTATAAACATTTATTGTGTTTTTTCTTTTCACAGATAACGGATGAGATGAAGTAGTAAACATGTTGTCTTTCACAGGGTCCTCAGTGCCACTGCCAGCCAGGCTGGACAGGGCAACACTGTGACCAGCCAGTAACAGGTGGTCTTACTTCAGCGGATGTTGTCACCATGGCAACAGGTGTCAACCCATGTGAAGGCAGCAAGTGAGTGTGGTCTGGTCTGGCTTTTTTTTTTTTTTTAAAGAAGCGCTTCTTTTTTAATGTCATGTTTCTGTTGGTTTGTTCCTCACACTGAGCCTCTTCTCCTCATCTTCCTCATTGCGTTCATTCTGCTTTGATCCAGGTGCGTGAAGGGCGCCTGCGTCGCACTGGACATGCAGACGTACCGCTGCGACTGCGAGGAGGGATATCGCGGTGCCTTGTGTAACCTGCAGGGGGAGCCGGCGGGTTTGTGCCACAGTCTGCAGTGTTTTCACGGCCAGTGTGAGGAGACAGAGGACGGAGAGCGCTGCGTCTGTGAGCAGGGATACACCGGAGAGAGCTGTGACATAGGTGAGGAGGGACGAGGGGTCAGGGTGGATACAGCTTTTCATCGTGACTGTTTGTTAGAAATGTTTTTCACGATGGTCACTACTGCACAGTACACACGCCAAGCGATGTCTCGATTTTACTCAGATTTACTGACCTTATGCTCCAGATATGAAATCAAGGCTCTGCCTAACATCAGTGTTTCATTAAGGATATAGTTCAGAGTTGTTCTGCCCACTTTATATGACTTGATAGCTCAAGTGGTAAGTGGGAAAATGTCTTTTTTGTAATTTGGGTGAATTGACCCTTTAACTACTGAGGCCCGTTTGTCTCTTAATCATCACTGTGGGTCCCCGTCCACAGAGTCCCCGTGCCGAGGTGAGCCGGTGAGAGATTACCACCGGCTGCAGCGCGGCACCGTCCTCTGCCAGACGTCCAAGCCCTTCTCCTGGGTCGAATGTCGGGGTCGCTGCCAGGCGGGAACCGAGCCTGGCACCACCGCCGCTTCATGCTGCGCCCCTCTGAGGGTCCGACGGCGGCGGCTCACCTTCGAATGCGACGACGGGACCTCGTTTACACAGGACGTGGAGAAGCCTGTGGAATGCGGCTGCAAAGAGTGTGTGTAGTACTCTGGATGTGATGGTGCGCACATACGCACATGCAGACACACACTTATGTTCAAACACGACACACACTCCAACCTAAAGAGGTACACACACTGTAGGGATTCTGTCTCTGATAAATGGACATTTTGGTGTTTGTTTTGTGTGTTCTTTGCGCACAGACGCAGTTTTGTAACATAAGACAGTTCTTCCCTCTCAAAACATGAAATCAACGAGTCAACCTCATCGTCATCTTCCTCCTCTTCACCTGTAGCAGAGTACCAGCATACTAACTACCTAATTCCAGCTCATTTTTAATACTTGTGTGTTGAAAAGCCTACGTATGCCTTCTTGTATGTGTTTCTGATGTGTGGCAGGTTAAGTGCTCCTCTTCATTCCCTCACAGCTACGACGATGAGCTGCAACTTGAAATAAGGAATAAAAGTACTAATTTGAGCTGGGGACCCATTAATGAAATAGAAGGTTTCTTAGTGAAACCTGACGTGTTAAAGATTGCTCCATTTTTATCAGCAATGTAGAGATTGTCTGTCCTGTCGGACCTCAGGTGCAGGTATTTCTGAGCAGCAGCACTGAGGTCTGACAGTTTGACAGAGAAGGGAACTGCTGGTGAAATAAAAGTACATTTTAAAGTGTTGTCTGCTGCAGACGTGACTGCTGTTTCTCTCTGCTGGTTCTTTAAGTCGTGATTGAAGTGGTTCACCAGTGACTGGGGTGAGGCATGTGAATTTGAAAAGGCTCAGTAGACTTTAAGTGCTGATCCTACAATACCCAGGGATGTGAAATCCTCAACCTGTCATCACCCTGACAAAATTTTGTGAAATGAGCATAAACTCAACGTGCTGTGGAAACAACATAAAGTACTGATTAGAGGTATTCCTGCCCAAAACTTCTCTTACAGCACATCCACACCACAGAAAATACTGCAGCTACAGACAATATCAGTGACAACCAAAAGTAATATGAATACAGGTTATAACTTGAGTTTACTTATTTCTTACGAAGGAGCTGATGTCCTGCTCAATGAAACAACAGCACGATTTGGGGTTATGTCCATTTTAAATGAATAAACACTGATTGGAAATGAGCCTTTTCTCACACTAGAAATCTTTAAATTGTAAAATAAGGCCATGTTATTGAGTTTAAGGCTTAATCTGAAGGGAAATAAAGGGTCACCGCCCCCACCACACGCAGCCGGACGGTTAAAGGTGACAGGGTTCATGGGGGACAGCGGAGAGGTCATGACATGTTCCCATAGCTGACTGGAGGGAGGCTGGGAGTGTGTGTGTGTGTTTGTGTGTGTCTGTGTGTGTAATATCTTGTACTTCTATCTTTGTGAGGACCAGTTTTTGTAGACCTTGAGAATGAGCATATTTTATCTGTTTCAAAGGTCTGTTTTAGAGTTTTAACCTAATTTCAGAGCTTGATATTAATTTGTAGTCATGGTTCTGGCTGCATACACTGTTAATGTACCGGCCAAAATGTGAGCGAAAGGTCTGGGCCCGAAAACCAAAACAATGAGCCAAAAGATGCTAAACCGCTCTGTAGAGCTGAAGGGAATCATATCTGTGGGTTTATCACTGCAAGCAACAGCTTTAATTTTACACTCAGTCGTTTGATCCATTTTCTGTAAAAATGTTGATTAGAGCAGCTTTAAATTTAACACTTTAGTTTTGTAGAACAACATGGTTCTATTTCTTGATGTGAGGTAACAAAATGGTATCAGTACAGAAAGATAAAAACTCAAGGCCCTATGAAAGGGCTGGAATAGCCATGTGGCTATGCCAACAATAAAAACAACGTGATAGCTGAAAGTTAAAACACAGGATCAGGGTTAGCGAACACGTGATGTGAATCAGGGTCCTCACAAGTATAGAAGTGCAGTTTTGTGTGTGTGTGTGTGTATGTGTGTGTGTGTGTGTTTGTCATTATAAGATGCTCCCAACAACATGACACTGTCCCTGATAATGAGCTTCATTATACGATGATGCAGTGTGTTTGTTCGGATCAAACGCTTCCTCTCCGATTTGTCAGAAGAGCCAGTGAACGCATCACAGTCATGCCACACAGAAAATGTAGCTTTTATATATGATGACATGTTATTTATATGGATGTGAAACTAAAACAAAAGGTGCGTGATATTAATTTTTAACATGTTTTTGTTTTTTTAGCCTTTGTGTTAAATTTTCCATAAAAGCAGAACTCTGTCATAAATCAGATTCAAACTAATGTAGCTTTCATTATTATTATTATTATAACTGCAATACATCTACACACAGTAACAGCCTAACAGATTGTAATATATATTCTAAGCTTATAATGCATTTGATTTTGTCATAGTATTTTTATATGTTGAAGAGGATGTTGTCACCGTATCATCTGTAGACTGTAGAGAAATCTTTGTTTTGTTGCCAAAAAATGTTTCCAAACCAACCTTGCGTCATTGATGGGAATTTTACCAAAAAGAAAAAAAAAATGTCAGATAGTGTTTCGCTTCGTGTTGTCTCACCTGAACGCAGACAACAAGTAGTGCTTCTTTTTCCTATTTATTGAAATAAAGAGCTGTTTCTCCTTCATTGTTTTCTATTGTTTCTGCTCTATTCTTCCCTCTTCAGCCTTGACACTGGCTCTGGTTTTCTTGTTGTTGTTGCTCTGACCTTTGACCTCATTGTGTCACAGCTGTCTAGCATCCAGGCTGAGCCGATAGGCACTGGCAGCTCATGGAGACCGAGAAGAAAGGGAGAAAGGAGAGAATGGCTGAAAGAGAGAGAGAGAGAGAGAGAGAGAGAGAGGGAGAGTGGGGGTGGGAAGAGAAGACTCAGAGGACAGGTGGATGGAGTGATGGAGGAGGCGGTTTTGAGACAGTAGTGGGAGCCAGAGCAGGGAAAGATGGAGGACAAAGTAAAGAAGGATAGAGGGAGAGGAAAGAGAGAAAAGAGGGATGTCCCACTGCGGGGGGGTGGGGGGTGGGGTGTTGCTCTGAGACTGAAGCCGTTTAATGAAACAGTGATTTATGCGTCCCCTCGTAACCATAAAACATAATATATACCCCCATCGGCTTTGACAGAGTCCCTCCTCCCCCAACACACACACACAGAAACACACACCCGTCCAGTCTGTTCTCCAGTGCGAACTGCTGCATCCCTCCACCCCACCTCCACCTTTCCAACCCATCCGAGCAGCCTTCCACCCCCGCCTTCAACCTTTCTATACCACCATTTTTACCCCTTCCCCCTCTCCTCTCCTCTCCTCTCCTCTCCTCTCCTCTCCTCAGTCTCTCTCTGTCTTTAAGGGAGGATAAAATCATGGCTGCAGCACCTTCCCAACCCCCCAATTCCTATAAAGCCTCCATATCTTCTCACACCAACGATCTGCCACACACAAAGGACAAAAACACACACTGCGATGAAAACATGGCAGGCTGATTGTCGGCTGCATGAACGGAGATGATTGATCACACACAGAATAAGAGATGTTTTATCTCCAAACTGGGTAAATAGAAACAATACATCCAATTTGGCGTCATCAGCGAGAGTTTGCACAAAATATAGGCTGTTTATTCAGTGGCACAGTTATTCACTGAGAGAAGAATTTATGTTGGGCAAACTTAGATGAAAAGAGGAAATGCATTTAATCTCTGAGTGGAAATTGATTCATTAAATGGGAAAAAGAAAAACAGACAGACGCTAATAAATTGGCTCTTCTTTGTTTGCAGAGTGCGCTAATAAAAATGAGAATACATTGACATTTCGCGTCTTTATGCATAAATGTGTACGTTTTGTTACATTGCTGTTGGTTTAGAGAGCAAAGCAAATGGACCACAGTGCGTTAAAGTGTCAAAATGTGTTGTGTTAATATAAACTATGAAATATGAGATAATCAGAGCTTTGGAAAATATTCTGATCATGTGGATATTACGATATGAACGAATAGGTTTCTTATAATTACAATAATAATAAACTTCTATATGTCACATTTCAAACCAAAGTTCCTCATGTGAACCAGGATTAAGACATTTCAGGACTAATGAGGCAAATCTGAATCTGATCATTTAAATAGCACAAAAATATAATCCCCAGCAATGATATATAAAATAAATACAGTAATAATATTACATGAGCACAGCACCATGTACATGCTGATGGGTCAGGAATACTGACACTCCTGGTGTCAGTGTATCAATAACGTATCACTAGTGACCACATTGATCGGTATATTGATGATCTATACCAGCCCTTTTCCAACTTGTGAACTACACATAGTCGTGTTCTTCAGGTGCTGTCAAACATAGACACAATGTTCACTTTTAATTTAATTTTCAATATTTTCCAGCTGCAAAGGCATCTGACGCTTTTTGGCATTTTTAGTTGAAACAACACCAATGTTACATCTTAAATCAGTCAGTGTTTTCCAGCCTTTTTCTTTAAAGGACCCCTCTTCTCTCATTGGGTAAAGTGACATTATGATATTCAGTGCATATCAATAACAGCACAGAGCAAATGAAAAAAAAAAAGCAATTCAGTTCAATGTTTTTCACAGAAATTAATCAAACGCTGAGATTTCTTACATCCCAGCATTGAAACAAAGCTCCTCCCTCTCTTCTTTCATTTAAAGATGTAGCCAATTGCAATCAATTATGCAGATGATTGCCACTTCATGCAGCCAATGAAGTTCTGAACACGAGGACATGCTGCTTCAGAGGGTAATTTACAGTCAAATCAAGAAATTCAGTGCAAATAGGAAGATTACACAAGTTTTGGAAAGATAAATATAGTAAATGACCTCAATATAAAGATATATGGCCTAAATATACTGTAAGTATAGATATTCTCAACATAAACATACATGCCTACATATGGATTCCCTGACTATAAATATATATATTTATCAAGATAAATATAGTAAATGGCCCTTTTTTTTTTTTTGAGAACAGCTACATACCGTTACAAAAACATATGTAAAATATTAATTTTCTGGTAATATTCTGTGGTGTTTTTCAGCTAATCAGGCCCAGATACAGTCATCTGCAGGCATTTATTTGCCAGAAAATAAGTGAATAAATAAGATGGAAATGAAAACCTACTTCAGTGTGCTCAAACTTCTATTACTCAACGCCAGTAGCATTGTAATGGCTCCAGAACAGCTTTCAGTTTACCCTGGGTATGCCTGGAATAGGTGTTTTAGGCTAATTGAAGATTTTGTGATGGCCCAAACTCAGTTATGAGAATCCCTCATGTAAGATTTGGAGCTGACAGCTCACCAAACAAAGGCCTCATGTAGTCTGAGAAAGGATATTTGACATGTTGTAACGTCTGAGAGCAGCAGAGGGCAGTAGGTTTTAAATACCTGCACACCATGTGGACTTCCTGAGATGGTAAAATCAGTCTAACACACACAAACTTGACTGTTCGCTGACAGTGTTGTCCACCGATGCAGTGGAATGTCCCCCTGCCTGTTTCCTTTCATTTCCTCTCTTCTCTCCTCCACTCTCATTGGTTCATCTCCTTCCTTCATCTATGGCCTCTTACACTCACTTTTCCTTTTTCTCTCCTCTCTCCTCTCTCCAGCCACTCTCCTCTCTCTTTTTCTGTTTCCTTCCTCCTTCTCTGTTTTTTCCTTCCCTCCTTCTCTCTTCTGTCCTTACTCTCCTTGTCTTTCACATCACTCCATCCTCCTCCTCCACATTGACTGAGCTCTTTTGTTCTTCTCTCTCCACCTCATCTCTCTCCTTTACTCTTATTCATATTCCCTCTCTCCTCTGTTTTTTGGTCTTTTCCTTTTTTCCCCTCATAGTTTTTTTCTCCAGTGGATTTAGATTCCATTCGCCTTTAAAGCAGCAGTGAAACTTTAATTGGAAAAACCTCATATATTTCTCTGAACCACTGCAGTGCAGTTGGGGACTTTTCTTCGAACACACCATCTCGCCAACAGAAAAATATTTAAGTCTGAGCCCTCCGAGTAAAGTTCCAGCAAAAACATCCTGCATGTATTTTCATTTGGAAAACGATGTTCGAAGACTCCCTTCGTCTATTCTTAGAGTATCTTTTAATAAACGGACACAAGCACAGATAATGAAAATATGTCCACATCCTTCTTGTATTTTATGCAGAGAGGAGAAACGCCAGAGCTCATCTTGCTGAGAAACTGCTTTTCTTGTCTTTTCACCCTGAACTTCTTTTCTTCTTTCATTTCTGGCCTCCTTCTTCATCACTTCTTCTTTCTTTCTCTTCTCATCTCGTTTTTTATTCTTATGTTTTGTTTTTTTGTCCATCTCATATTTCCTGATATTTATTCTTTCCTTTTTATTTGCATTCTTCATTTCTTTTCTGTTTTCTTTGTCCATAGTTGTTCTCATCTAATTACCGCTTTTGTTTCTTCTTTTTCTGCTTATTCATTTATTTATTCAGTCTATTCTTCTCTACACTGCCCATTTTTTTCTCCTCTTCTTTTTGTTCTCTCCCTTCATCTTCCCTCCACTACCGCTATCTTCTTCTTCTTCTTTGTTCATACCCCTCCCCTCCTCTTCTCCTCCTTTTCCTCCCCGACACACTCCCTCCTTTCCTTTCTCCTTCTCCTCTCCTGTCTTGTCCTCTCCATCACCTTTCTTTCACTTGTCTCTTGTTCTCCTTTGTTCATCTTTCTCCTCTCTCCTCTTTTTAAGACCTCTTCTTCTTCTTCTTCTTTGTTCACTTCCCTCCTCCCCCCTCTCCTCTTCTTTTTCCTCCCCCATCCACTCTCTCTCTCTTTCGTCCTCCTCTCCTCTTCTCTTGTGTAGGTCTTTCATGCCGTAGAGCAGATGTCCTTTTATTGATATGATCATGGTTAGTGGTCTCCAGGTGCTCATTGAATCCACTGTATAACCTCTTTCTGCCAGGGGCCTGACACACACACACACACACACACACACACACACACACACACACACACACCCTGCAGCTATTGCATCTCTTGAATACAGTGAGCTGCAAGAGAGGAAAGAAGTGAACAAGAAAGGAAGAATTGGGGAGAGGAGGAGGAGAAGGTTGGGATGAAGGCAAACAAAAATAAGAAAAAAGATGAGAGGAAGATGAAGGAAGGAGGAGAAAAGTTAGGAAAGGAGACTAGGGAATGAATGACAGAGAAAGAGAAAAAAAAGATGGGGGAAGGGGTTTGAGAGCGCCAGAGGCAAACTGAATATTTCAAGCAGTTGCCAAAAGAAGGAGTCGAAACTACCAAGGTGACCTGGGAGGAGTTCCTGTTAGAGAAAGAAAGAGAAATAATCAAAAAAAGGTTGCCAGCAGTCCCCCATAGAACATTGTTTCAATAATTTTCAATTAGATTTGACCTTGTTGAACATTTGCTCTCCTTTCAGTGTCAAATTAAGTTGCGATGGTGAGGTTTTCATTTAGTTCCCTGAGAGTGTTGCCTTTATTTTTTGTGTCATGGCCACATCGTGGAGGAGCTGAAGACATCCAATCAGACATGTGGAGGCTGGAGGGTGGCGCTGAGGTCTCTGGATGTGATTCAGCGTCTGCTAAAGGTTCACGAAGGCTGCAGATTGAAGCTACTTTGTCTTCAGTTCAGCCACATTCACATGGTTGTACACCACACTGAAGGAAGGAGAGTTTCAAGTGAAAAGACTCATATGATCTACTGTATGTGCCAAGGAGGCGCTTTTATTTTCTATGTTCTATTTTATGTCGTGCTTTTTTCTTTTATAGCAAAGCACGTCTGATATAGTAAGATGCTCTATGAATAAATAAACTTTACTATTTACTTCTATTTTCAACGTGAAATAAGTCAAATTTGGAGAAAGGTCAATTCTCTGTGATAAATTTTGACAACTATGAGAAATCTGATATTTAAATCAGATTTCTGAAAATATAAAGAGAATGATGAGGTTAAAATTAATTTTGAGAAAAATCATCACAATTCTGAGATTTGTTGAGAGGTTGACATTAAACTGAATTCTGATAAAGTATTAAAAATAATCCTTTACTCTTTTCACACAGCCCTGATCAAAACTGTTTGTGTAGGTGTGGAAAACATGATACGAAAATCAATCAAAAGTGCTACTTTTAACAGCATTTTAAACTGAGACTATTACTGGAAATGTTTTAAGACTGCTTTGCAAAATCTAACTACATTTTTCATTGAATAAAATTAGTTAAAGCTCTCACATGTAGTTTAATGTGTATGTATACCTAAACAGAACACTGTGAAATTAACAAAGTTATAATTTACATGCCAATCAGAATCAATTGACCAAACGTAGATAATATGATGAAGATATGATAAATGATGAAATATCTGTTCAACAAATAAGTAAAACTAAAAAAAAAAAAAAAAAAATCCAATTTCAAATTAAATATATAGCACTATAATAAACTACATATTTTTCCAAGGCAGGATGATGGTTTTTTGGCAATTCATACAGTTTGTCAGATTAATACGGCTTAGTTTGATGTAATATTATGACATAATTGACATAACATGGGTGACAGCTGTGGTATGCAGTAGTTATCTATTGCTGTGCTCTAGAACAAGTCTTACCTGGGCATAAATGTTAAGCAGCTGATGGTATTTAAGTTAAATGTCTAATTAGAAGAGATTAATATTGGAGGAAGAAAAACAGACCGTCAATGGGTGTCTTATGATATTTTCCAATAAAGCCTACTGTATTATAACCTGTGATTTTTCTGTCCGCCGCCACACGGTTTCGCTGCTGCACAAACACACGCATAATTGAACATCAGGCCTCTTCCGGTTGTACGACAGATTATCAGTTGGCGGGATGAACAAACTTTAGATGGCGGAAGACTTTGACAGAACTAACACGTACTGTAAGAAGGAAAGAAAAGAAACAGCAGAAAACCACAACAACAGGTAGCACAGCGGAGACGGTGACTGTGGAGCTAATGTCGATGCTATCCTGCTAATGAGGCTACTAAAGAGGGTTTCAACCAACCAGCTAACGTTAGCTTAACCGTTTAGCCCTGGTTCAAAATATGACCTGCGTCGCTAACGGACGCTTTACAAGCTGGAGCAACAGCCTGAACTTTATTGGGCAGTGCAAGCCTATCTGTGCGTGGACGTTTCTACAGAGAGGAGCAACAAATACATTCAAAGGTAAGACAGTTATCTGTGTTACCTACTGTGTACTCCTGCTTCATTGAACTGTGAGCATGGCATTAGTCTGTTTGGCTCAGTGATCGGCTACTGGTTAGCATGTCAGTCCATGTAGAGTCAACTGTGCAATTAACTCTAACCCGATCATTAACTAACTTAAGTTCTGTAACATATTGCTCCTTTGCCTCTGACAACAGCTTCTCTTTGTATAGGCACTTGTTTTTTGTGTGAACGTTATATATTTATGATGATGAATGACTGACAGGTCTATCCTCCTAAAATTAATGGCAAATGGCAGAATGTTCTTACCTGTTTTGCAGATGAGGTTTGTTTATGCTATGTGTTGGCTCATTTGTGGTTCATGGCAATCTCAGTGGACTTAGAGATGTACATTTTGGGTGGGCTGTAGTAGGGCTTTGGCGGAGGTTCGGCCTTGCTGATCTGGTTTCCCGACTGTTTCACTCAGCTCAAGCTTTTTGGCAGCTTCCTTCTCTGCTTCAGCTTTCCTTTCATCTTGCTTTCTGTCATGTTTGGATCTGAAATCTGAATACAGAAAAATGTAGTGGATGTTTGAGGAGATGTGAAAGCAGACTTTTGCAATTTGAATGAATCATGGAATGATTTTCTTTTCTAGTGGTCTGTTCTTGACATACAGCAATTTTTGGATGGAAAGTGAAATCTCTAACCTCAAAAATACAAATGATATCTATTCATATCCAATTAAGACTTTGAACTCTAAGGTTGCAATCAGCATTTATTTTCAGTATCAGTTAATCTGTCACTTTTCCAATTGATCACTTAATTATTTGGTCCATCACATGTTCGGAGAGCTCAAGGTGACGTCTTCAGATTGTTTGTTTTGTCTGACCAACAGTCTGAAACCCAAAGATATCAATTTGCAGTGATATGAAGCAAATCCTGGAACCAGGATTTTTTTTTTGTTGATGAATATCTTGAATAATTAATTGATTATTTAAATGTTCTTGTCGCTCCACAAATCGATTAATCAACTAGTCATTACCACAAAACCCCACTGAACACTGTGTATCAGCAGCTGGAGCAATGTATTAATAATTCATGTCCTATATGTGGGTGAAGGGTAAAAAACAAATTTATTTGTATGAAACCTTTCAAACACAAATGCAAGCCCAAGCTGTTCAGATGAAGGATAACGCACCATTTAAAAGGAAAGTTGGACACATATTTTAAAAAGTAGGTTAACAGTAAAGAGAGTTAAAGTGGTTCGGCCTCCACCGCTCCATCAGTTTCTGTATTGGTGCTTGTTAGGAGTCGCCGTCCTCGGTGTGTCACAGCTAAACGCAGCTCAGACAGGCCTGGGGAGACGACCGCATGGGGCTGGCGCTGAGTCTTAATTGAATGGAGCTGATGCGGTTCCATTAATCAGTAATGGGGAGCCTTGCTGGGCCCAGCCACCACACACCACAGCAGGAGGGGTTTCTGATGGGGCCTCTGACATTTTCACAGCAGTCAGTGTGTATTTGAAAAACAGAGAGAGAGAGGACGTAGATGTGTTCATGTCTCAAGAGTAAAGGTTGGAATGAGCTGAATATTTTACATAAAATGCCTCCACTAGTACATTTCTTCAGCACACATTTCTGTTAGGCACTGTGTTGGACACCGTGGGAGCCATTAAAGCTTTTTATCACAAGGCTGCTATTTCCACACTTTTGCTCCGTCATCTCACACTGGAAAGAACAGCAGCAGCAGCAGCAGACAGTTAATGGCTAGTTTAAATACTAAAAATGAAATATCTGGATCTTCTCTGCAGTGTCCTGTCATGTCTGTATACTTTAAACACTTAGTTGATTGACTAGATAGTCAATCCATGTAATATTAAGACAGCAATTTTGATAATCCAGTAATTGTTTAATTTATCAAACAAAAATGGCACAATACATTTCTTGATTCCAACTACTCCGATGTCAGTATTTGCAGATTTTTCTCTTTTTTTATATTGAATATATGGCATTTTAGACTGATAGAAACAAATAGAGTATGGTGGCTAATTTGCCATCATTATAACTGTGAAAAATAACAGCGCTTAAGCTGCTTTTGTCATCATTTTCAGGGAACAGGGTACAACTAAATTCCTTAAATGTAAAATTAAAATCCTATCATTAGTCTTTCTATGTGCAGACCAAAGATGTGGAGTACAGTATCCCTATCTGTAGGTTAGATATTTCTCATTTATATTTTTGCCTGTTTTATATTTCTTCTCCACAAGTAGGAACATCCAGTTACCTATGAACTACAACATGGACTAAAAATGAATGCATATTCCAAATACCCACATACAGATGCTATGGTGAAAAGCTATTTAAATATGTGTTTAATAAAGAAAGAAAAATGAGGTCACACCTCCTGAAGAGAGCGGAACCTCCAAATATGAAACCGCTCTGTGCTCAAATTCAGTCAGACACAGACCATGAGCAGCCATATATGTGCAAATGAGCGAATGAAACCACACATATACACACACACACACACACACACACACACACACACACACACACACACATTCACATATACAGTATCTAAAGAGGGAGTCCTATTGGAGCCTTAGGCACAGTATGAGAAATAAATATTTGATAGGAGGATGACCTACTTCCTTTGCCCTGAAAAGTTATTTGTCTTTTTCTGCCTCCATCCAGCGCAGAGGCCTCTTTCCTCGGGCCCTGCAGCACAGTGAGGGAAAGAGAGACACTTGTATAGAGAGAGAGAGAGAGAGAGAGAGAGAGAGAGAGAGAGAGAGAGAAAGAGAGAGAGAGAGATGGCATGCAGAGTGAGAGGTGATCTGGAGAGAGAATAAATGTTCGATTGGAGTTTAGTTCCTCACAGGCAGACAGTGCTCTGGTAGAAATGATCTCATCAGCTGAATTACACCTTAAAGCACCAGGGCTGCTGGCTAAATAACACTGATGTGAAGCCTGGTGACCCAAGTAAACAGTAAACTTGTGACCTTCATGAGTTATACAGAGATTTGTAGTTTGACAGTTAACAGAAAGTATGTTTGTTGCTGTCCCGAGACAATCCTAAGGATTGGTTTCTGGGGCAGATCCAACCATGTTTGATGGACCAGATTGGCTAAAATACAGCGGGTCAATCAGATCTTTTCTTGACTGAACTCTACTGTTTTTGTTCACCTCACTCCCAGGCTGTTTTGGCATGCTAGTGTTGCTGTACTGCTACTGCTCTACAGTGCAGCCTCTCATAGAATATGAGAGTGAAAATTAAAATGTGTGGAAGTGGAACGTGACTTTCATCTGTTAAAATGACAAAGTAACAGTGGCGGGGATGGGGAGAGTGGTTATTTGCGTATGAAAATATTTGGAGCAGCAGGTAGCGCACGTGCCTCACAGCAAGAAGGTCGCCGGTTCAATCCCCGGGTTGGGTGGGGGCCTCTCTGTGTGAAGTTTGCATGTTCTTCCCGTGCTTGCGTGGGTTCTCTCCGGGCACTCCGGCTTCCTTCCACAGACCAAAAACATGCTCATTAGGTTAGTTGGTTACTCTAAGATTGCCCTTAGGTGTGAGTGTGAGCGTGAATGGTTGTATGTCTGTATGTCTGTATATGTTGCCCTGCGATCGACTGGCGACCACTCCAGGACCCTGACCCTGCCTCTCGCCCGTTGACAGCTGGGATAGGCTCCAGCCCCCCGCAACCCCGAAAGGGATAGGCGGGTATAGAAGATGAGTGAATGATTGGACACTCTTTCTATCCTTATATTGTAGTTTATTGATCTTAATGTGGTCTTGTGAGTGTGGTCTGTCATGAGATGAGCAGCTCAGTTGATTGCTCAGTTTTAGGTGATAGTTTTGTGGAAACCATAATAGAATGAGTGGGTCGGCCAAGTTTGAGGGCTCTAGGTCAAAAAGTCATAACAAAAAAATAACTTCATAAAATATAAAGGATGTTGTAGAATTAATAACCCAACAATGTGTGAAGTACACCCCCTGGACCATGTGCAATATTAAAATACTGCTTTTGTGTTAATGCATCAATAATTGAACACTGTGAGTGGGTCTATGCTTCAAGGGCTTTAACTTGTATTTGCTTGTGTTAACTGTTCTGGTGTTTTACTGTTCTGACATTGTTTTCAGGCCATAGCGTCTAAAACAGTTAAGTGACCAGGTTACAGTCAGCTTAATATTATTTATTATTTCTCCAATGACCTAAATGTTCTAGTAACCTGATCAATTAAAGAGCAACATAATAACTAATTTTAGGTTAAAATCAAACATTTAAATTGACAAATATTTTCAATGTTACCTGATATTATGATTTGTCCAGTCATTTTCTCCAAGACCTTTTGGCTTTGGACTGCCAGACTCACTTGAGTTATTCATCAAAATTCCATCATTGCCTGTATCCCCACTAAAATCACCAATTTTATCACAATCTGCCAGGTCCTCCTTTGTTTAACCTGTGATGGGGGCCAGATGACATGTGTGTAGATTTCTAAACTGTAAAACAGAAACTGCAATAATCTTGGGTTAAAAAAAACTTCCAGTTAAATGGATGATTGACAGTAGTCCCAAAATGGCAAGAAGGGCGTCAACAATCAGGCCAGCTTTGGGAACAGAATGACCACAGAAAAGACTGGCTAAATGCAATGTCTGAAGCAGCTTTTCAGAGCGTCACAGCAAAACATAAATCTCAGTATATGAAAGATATAGTACATTTATTTACCCAGCAATATGTAGCATACTAACTATGTGCAGCATTGAAAACCAGTTCTTACATGAATTCATCAGGCCTTTAACTTGAAAAGGAGTATTTTCCTGCTGTGGTGTTGATATCTCAAGTCATCTGTGGAGTGTGCTAGTGAGAGGGATACTTTCTTTACTTCCTGGTTGTTCCCCCAGAGCGCTGGTACTTAACCTTTGAGGACCTTTTGCTTATCCAGGCTGCTAACCAAGGGAGGGACAGGGTCAGAAGTCAACCGTGTGCCTTCAGTCAGGAATGGAGGACTAGGGACTCCTCATTTCTGTAGTTTCTGCCTCCTCATCTCCTTTCTCCTCCTGCCTGTGGCCCGGATATCCTCCTCATCATGGCATCTTGAAGGAAGTATTTACACTTCAGATCAGTTTTTCCTTCATCGTTTCTTCCAGGGATTGATGTTGAAACATTCACCCTGATCAGGCCAAGGGCTGAAAATGATTGTCAGGGCACACAGCCAAAAAGGCCTGAGAGTGAGTAACTCCATTTGTAAACGTTTTCAACATGTGCTGTTAATGTTCATTGCAACCGAGATATTTCTGTACGTCATAATGTTGACAGATGCTGCAACTGATGGCAATGGCATAGGGCTGTTTATTTCTCTTTGTCTGTAGCCATCCATTAGTTGTCGCTGTGATGGAAACTGGAGCTCTACCTGTACCTTATATACTGTCAAGTCTTTGCTGATTTGTTAATTGCTTAGCTATAGGCTGGAAATTGACTGCAGGTGTTTATTTTTTTTGTATTTAGAGCAATGAGAAACAAATGATCAGTCATGTCAGACATCTATATATCTATTAGGGATGTGTAATGCTTTCTGAATTTTCAAATACGCATTAAATTATAAATAATCCAATAGTTTGTGCAACTCTTAAATATTTCCCTTGTTTTTAACCTGTGTGAGTGTGACGTAGCTAATTGTGTGTTGTGGGACTTAGATCTCTTTTGTGTATGTGAGAGTGAAGAGTACCCCCATGCTACTGCAGCCACCATTACGTACATGCTACAGGCTGTGAGTTATAATAGCCAGTGTAGAAGTGTCCAGATAAGGTCAGGTTGCAGCCTTACTTATATGAGCCTTATAATGTTAGAAGGCTATGTGTTCTCTGCTGCATATATATGAATATATATACATACATAAATATATATATATATAACTTTAAACATATATAAATATTCAGCAGAGA